>OMOT01027078.1:0-24292 GCA_900312575.1 Acanthochaenus luetkenii | reverse complement strand
CAACTGACTTGAGAGTTTGCACCCTCGTCCTCAGAGGGGCCACCGATTGACGAGTCGGTGATTGTGTATTGGTGTTGGCTGGTGCACGCGCACAGCACGCACATCACGCATTAAAACAACAGGCGGGCGCGCGTCCCCGCTGCTCCCACGGTACAAACCCATCACTCCACATGTGGTTTGGTTGGAGCCGGTTCAGTGAGGAGTTCGTGCCGTGGAGTCGATGCGAGCTGGACTCCGGTGAGGACATGGTAGGTTGCTGCCCTGTTGAGAGATTAACCCTTTTGTATCCCTGTCGGATTCCCATCAGTGTGTGTGTGTGTGTGTGTGGTTGTGCTGTAGGCGGTGATAACAGCAAACATTAACGTTGTTATTAGAAAGAGTCATTCTATATGGTCTCTCCTTGTGAATGTTGGGGACCCCGTCTGTAAACAGCTGTGGTGGTATGTGGCTCTGGGAACGTTGGAGGGAGAAACATTCTGAAGAATACTACATGTAAATGTAATATAGTCTGACTTTACGTGTCGCTTCAATCCCGCTTATCCATTTCCGTATTTTGTTTGTTTGCTATTTTCCCGTCTTAAGCGTTCAGTTATGAGTCAAGATACAATCAGTAGAGAGACACGTTGGTTTACGTTTGTTCACAGTCATTATGTGCCTCAAGTCCGCTGGACTTGATGTTCTCCGTTGGAGATGTATTGATTTGTGCTAGTTTGTGTTGAAAGGCAGCCAAAGCAATCTTCATTTTACAGGCCTTGGGAGCTGATTGATCTGCTGAACAAATGTGGCGCAGTCACTTCCAGAGTGTTTGAAGACAGAGGTGTTAATTTGGTTTGGTCTGGCACTGAAGATGTGAAGAGAGAGAGAGAGAGAGAGTGTGTGTGGGTGGGTGTGTCAGTCAGTGTGTGTGTGCGTGCGCCTGTCCTGCCCTCCGACACAGTGGGAGACCTGGGCTCCCAGCCAGGCGATGTATCCAGATTTATTGCTCTGGAGGCAAATGTCTACGAGGCCGTGCTCATCTTTGACGTTCTTCCCCTTCAGCTGGAAACCACACACGGATAGCTCCTCCATTGCAGCAAGATTTTAGAACTCTTTCCCCCATCACAAATGTCTGTCACTCATGCTCATCTCCACTAGTTTGTAGTCACTCAGAGTCCCACCAATAACTTTGAACTGGTCTTGTGCAGCTACAGTTTGACAACGTTAACAACACACCTTCACTGAATACATTAGGGGATACCAAAGTGTTGCCTGTTCACATACAACATGTATTATTTGTTGCTTGCAGCACCTTTTGTTGATTAAATGTCACTTTAATGTTAGCTAGCTACATAGCTGTCCTGCCAGTAAACACACACTCTCATTACTTCAAAATCATTGACCTCAACAATAGCTGGAATCTTTTTACACGTCATTTTACATGTTTACTTCTGAAGTCGTAGCCTAATATTTTTGAACATAACTCTTTCACTATGCTTGGGAAACGGAAAGCATAAACATCTGATTGGCCTCCAGTGTTTCCCAAAAGTTCAGCAGCGGTAATTTCTTTCACGCCGTACAACTAACTGGTCGACCGCCATTATATTGCGCGAGTTTCTTTTGGTCGTTTGTCTCTGAAGGAAGTGAATGGACCTCTGGTGAGTAGTTGCTTGATTTACGTAACACCACAAATCTTTGTAGAAAGGTTGTAACATCACAAAACTTTAAGGCCATGATTATCTGTATTTTACTCTGATACGGCTGTATACTTCCAAAATACTGGGGGAAAAAAACCATTATGCTCAGTCTCCTTTCTTTATGCAACCTGTGAACTGAATGGTTCGAGCACAATGAATACCATATCTCCCTCAAAGCAAAATGGCCCTTCTATTTATAGCCATTGCACTATTCAATTAGTTTCAATGGCTTTTGTTTTGTTGGGGTCCCTGTGTGGGAATGCCCTTTTAGAATTTTGGTTTGCCTCAAGCCTATTGAACCAGCTTAATTTAGTGTTGCAGATGTACAGTATTTGGTCTTGGCTCCCCACACGTGAGGACAAGCCTACATACCTTCAGATATACATCTGTCCCGATAAAGATCTGACAACATGTTTACTCCACTTTACCTGTCTTCCACTGCGCTGTTTGTTTGTTATTCCAGCCCACGTGTAGAGAACATAAAGCGGCCGTAAATCTGATCTGCGACAATGGCGATAGAAATGATCGAGGAAAATATCTACAGATACACATTTACTATTGTCCCATGATATATATCGCCATATCGAAGAGCCCTACTCCGAATGTAAAAGCACTGTTACCAGCCATCCTTTGGCCACACTTTTTAAATAAACAATGCATAATGTTGGCTGTTTAATTGTGTCGGAGCCACAGAAATTGGACAAGCCATTCTTTACCATGCACACACGCACAGAGAGAGACACGCACGGCATACATGCAAGATGTTCATAATATCCCACTATACGCTGACAAAATAATCGACAAACAACTTTGTTAAAATATATTTATAATTAAAAAAATCAGGCACACCGGTGCAACCAATGAACATGTTTTGTCGCTCTTGACATATTTCTGTATTTTTGCCCTGGAGCCCTGGCAAAGATTTCAAAGATCTGCATCTAGCATAATGTCATCTGTCTAAGTTTGCACCTTCATAATGAGGTTTCATCGCGTTTGACTAGATCAAAAGGCCCTGTGTACGGCCCACAGTATTATTGTCCCCGTCTCTGAGGTTAACCATACACAGCAGCCTCGTGTGGAATGTGTTTAATAAGAATACCTAAGTGAGTTAGTCATTTATTTGTGGTTGAAGCCGAGTAAACAGCCCTTGAGCCAATTAAGAGTCAAAGGCAGTTTAGGAACGTATGGAACTGGAGCTGTTCTAAGTGCTCGGATTTACAGATGTCTGAATAGCGTTTTACTTCTAGACCCAACCCACTTCTGGCGACATGAGGTTTATTCAAGTCGTCAGATGTGAACATTCTTATGTGTTCAGTGAGCCACATTAAAGCTGTTTGACTGGAAACTTGAAATGTTGTCTCAGCATAATGTTTAATGTTTTTGAGGTGTGTCTATGCTGTTTCAGGCTCATGAGAATCCATCCCAGTACCTCTACTCTGCATCACACATGCACACATCCATTCATTGCACCTCAAAGGTTCCTAGTTTAACCTGGAATAGCTGCTGCATATCTTAACAACAAAACCGAGGAGAAATGACATACCTTTGGGCATGGCAAGCTCCTAATTGTGCGCCTTCCCTGCCCAGATGATTTGATCACAAACCCGGGTAGCTGACAGTCATCCTTTATTCCCTCCCTGCTCTTCTGAAAGAAAGCTCTCATCCCGGTTTGCTTGAAAGTTCATCTTGAGCCAAGGCCTTAGGGAAATATTTTTACTTGCCTGCAGAGAAGCCTTTTCTGTTTTGAAGAGAGTTTTGTCGTGTTTTACAGAGCGTGGGTGGGTGTTTGTCCATTTGGAGAGCTCTGATTATATAGTAGATTATTAATCTCAAAACCTAAGGCTTTGATGCTGCTCTCGAGACACGATTATTGATTGTGTCTGGGGAAACATGGATAGATGAAGCGATCCCCATTTGCTTCCTCCCACGTAACACTTCATACTGAGTGGTGTTGTGTCCTTCAATCCTTTCCTGCCAAACCAAGGCTAGCTACGCCACTTTGTAACATAGCCAATAATGTTCTAACCAAGCCTATCATAGCCTACATTTATCTATTGTCGTGCCCAGACTATCCCAGTCCAGCTCAGTCCTCCTGTGCTCCACCTCCCTGACTGGGCTTATTATTGAGGTCATACAGAGATCTGGCAGGTTTCCTCTGTTGAGGCGGCAGTGCCACGGATATCCCCAGGATGGACTGTGGCCCCTGGCCTCCTCATCCTCGACAGTCTTCCCCCTTGGCTCCACTGTCTGTATACTATGGAATTATCCACTTCTCTTCCTTGAACATTTGGTGGTTTATGCTAATTTGCACGTGACTGATGCCCTCTCAGCTTCTCACTCACCTGTCTTTACTAATCTTTATACTATCCCTCATATCTCATTCACCTCATCTTTCTCCTCCTGGTCTGTTTGCTGTGATTTTGATGGTTGGCAGATGCAGCTGCACTCGTACCGCACCAGTCCAGGAAGTTCCTCTCAGGTTGTGGATGGGAATGGTCAAATCTTGGCTGTAGGAAGAGCCTCATGATGATGGAGGGATAACGGGATGGGTGGAGTGAGGGATTGCTTACCTACCAACGCTTTTATGAAGAGTTGTGTGGGGACCGCTGGACAGGCGGTCTCTCGCGGCTTGGGTTTGAGCCGGTGTATGCATGACTCATGGGGAAACAGGATCATTCTGTTGGTTCACCTCTTTCAAATGAGACGTCGGTATAATGCAACACAATACAAGTGAGTGGGTGGCAATTTCAACCCCGCCGCTCCCGTCCTCTGGTCACGTATCAAGTGAAAGTGATCGTACTACTTGACGTTCTAACATTACATCGGATGCATGACTCTATTGTCATCTGTTGTCATTGTTCCTCCCCCTAGAGAACAGCTAGCCCTGTAACAATAGCTTCTGCCATGTACTCCACCACTCAACCCATATGTGACTGAGCCCCAGTATGGTAAAAGGCACTGTCAGGAATGTGTACCTAAAGGATAGACCAGAACAAACACGTTAGGCCCAGGGCTAATGGTTTTTAGCCTTTTGGAATGTCTCTGTAACTGGTTATCGCAAACGAGCACTTTCTTTGAGGGACTGCGCAACATCTAACATACTGTGCAAATTGAATGTAACTTGATCGAGAGATTAGCTCTGCAACTTGGCTGTGATTCCTAAGCACGCGAGGGGACCCAAGTAGTCAGCAACCATGAGGTCTACCTTGCATGCTGGCTGCGGAATTTTTTAATAACTTGATAAGATAATGTTTTAGTGTGGCATTCAGATGTTCTAGCTTGAATAAATAGTGACTTCAACTGTGGCGTGCCGTGCACAGTTTTGGCGATCCCTTTATCTAAAGTGATGGAAAGAACAGCTTGCTGATTCAAACTATTTATTCTGTGAAACTTGAAGTGAGCACTGCAGGATGGTGATACTCAGGAAATGTGTTCCACCATATTTAGCCCAAAAAGAAGAAATCCTTCTAACCACAGCACATTAACTGCCCACACTAAATGTTTCATCCAGGCGGTTTCAGTTCAGACATTGGGTAAATTAATAATGAGTCACGCCTCCAACAAAAGTCCTTTTGACAGTTTTTAACAGTGGTGATTTCTCTCGGTGAAGGAAACCGGCCGAGATGGTGGCGGCTGAACGCACTGTTGAATGTTTGTCGGCTGTGAGTACGGTGTATCGCGGCATCATTCACTGGTGAAGATTATGTGTGTTTGTGGGGTAATCGTACTGGCGGAAAGAGAGTGGTAGATTATTTGGTATGTTTCAGCTATCATATTTATTAATACTGACAAGTGTAGATTAAATTGAAGACTTAGAGGTTCCTGCACATTACACAGCCATGTCTCTTTACCAAACCGACACTGCTTAATACGGACTTATGTCTGTAGGGCCAAATCTCCGGGGTAGCAAGAATGCCAGGAATGCCATGGCTAATTGATTAAGTGAACAGGGGTCACTAGGCCTCAATGCTGTTTCCATTCTCATCTCCTCACCCATGCTTCCTCGCGTGGGCATATGGAGCCTCTATATTTATACTCACATGAGGTAGATGCCAATATGAAAGCCGAGGTAATTTGATTCATCTCCATGAGAGACATGGAAGGTA
This sequence comes from Acanthochaenus luetkenii, assembly GCA_900312575.1. NCBI lineage: Eukaryota > Metazoa > Chordata > Actinopteri > Beryciformes > Stephanoberycidae > Acanthochaenus > Acanthochaenus luetkenii. Next base: position 18,513 of record OMOT01027078.1, on the reverse strand, counting down.
ATATATTTGTATATTGAAATGCAGGCGTGGGTGCTAATCATCTGCATTCCTCTCATAACTAATCTTACATTCTGAATAAATGAGTTATTGTGTAAATCTCTTGGTAATCGCTCAATGGCATTCATACCACACATTACTGAAATATTAACCCAGTGTGGTGCAATACCAGTAATTTGTCTCCTGATGGGGTAAACAACATGACAGCCACTCACTCAGTCATTTCCACAGTGGTCTGTGCTTTTACATGGAATAACAACTCCTGCAAGTGTCGTTATAGCAATAGTATTTTCTCTTACATTTTTGTTTAGAGAGTTACGCTACGTCTTGGGACAGAATTGACCTGTGGGTTGTCAGTTGATGGAACGGCAGTATCTTGGGCTTGGACATGGAACACATCTCAAAGCTGATGCATGGACACGTGTACACTCTTACGTGTGCGCACACAGACTCGCTGAAACGCTCTTTGTATTTGCTTGGGTGTTGGTTGTTGTATGACTATTGTTCTTGAGTCAAGCAGGGTGGAGAGGCAGTTGCGTAAGCTGAGACTTTATTCATCTAGATTCCAAACTGAATCTAGATTTGTTCATTTTCAGGAAGGACGCTATTAATTGTTTTTTATTTTTGGTTAGTTTGTTTCCTAAATGGTTAACATACTCAAGAGATACTTTGAGTGATGATTGGTAAGCTTGGTATGCTGCCACACACAGACCCATATGTTGTGTAGGTGAGATAAAGCGGTGGGTGATATATTGAAGACCTCTCCATGGGTTCTTTGTTATAGATTAAGGTTTTTTTCCTTCCCAGACTCCAGATGCTTTACCCCCCTCTCACCACACAGCTACCCCAGTCAGAAGCCCACAAATCATCCCATGTCCATCTCCCCCATACCTTCTCAGCTTGCGGTGTGGGCCACCGTCGTACCCTCGCGTGCGCTCCCACCTACACCCGTAAACATAAATAATCGCTCATCTCCCGACGCACTCAATCAGTCATGTGTTCTCTCACTCAATCTGTTTCTCCCGAAGGCAGTTACGCTCTCTGCACTTTCTCTCACATGCGCTACTGCCTGCGGAGGAATCCCAGATATCTACACACATGTACACATACAGACATCAATATGAGACTCAGTGGGCAGAGCCAATGCACAGACCAGCGCAACCATAACCACACGAGGCTTTACCTCTGCGTAGCTGAGGTTTACGATACGTCAAACTCCAAAGTTCCTGCAGGGAGTGAGGGCAGAGAACTGGCATATATCATCGTTTCTGCTGTGGTGGTACAGTTCTGTCAGGCCCAACTAATCCATCACTGTTAACCCTAATCGGGCTGGTCTTTAGTCAATCAGGAGTCAGTATACTCTCCGGATAGGGTTCCTTCTCTTTTGGATATGGTGAATAGATCAGCAGTCTTGGCATGTTTATGGTGATTAAAACATCCTGGAGTTCTCTAATAAGAGCGTGCTCTGTCAGTGTGAGGAATGACAAGGAAAGCATATGTCTGCCCAGGGAGTGTTCCCATTTGGAATCTCAGTCATCTCAAACCATATGTCTGGACATGGCAGTGGTTCTCAAGTAATGAGTCTGGGAGGATAGATCACAGCCAGACCAACTGAACTTTAGAGTCACGAGGAGAGAAAACGTGTGTTGTTACATTTAATGCCTAATCAGTAATTGCCCTCTATAACTGTTATGTCCACTGAGTTGGATTGTGAATTATTTGCCTGCCTCGGTTCATTTTGGTCCAGTGTTGTTTTTGAAATCTCCAGCATGTGTATGCATGCTAATGTGTGTGTGTGAGAGAGAGAGAGTGAGGGGCACACTCCACAGTGCCCCATTCATCTGTGGCCTGGCACTCAGATAGGGAGTCCTGTTGAGAGAGACAGAGACTGAGAGAGACTGTTCGGGCCCCACACAGTGACTCAATGCTAGCTGTCTCCTTGGCACAGATTAGATCAACACTGATGAATATTCAACAGTTAGCCATCACCGCTAGGATGGCCTACATTTTTACCAAGGTAGGAGATGGGTTAGCCCTCTCTCCCAAGTTGTACAAAAGGGTCCTGCAGAAATTCTGATGGGTATGGGAAATACAGTTACTTTCACTAACTATTAATTAAGTGAGATTAGGTATTACATGTTTTTAAATGGCTGATCTCTAATTTTGGTACGAAAGCATTCAATTCTGTTCAAAACATCATTGGTACTGATACTGACAGTTTGTATTAATTTACTTTCAGAACTTTTAAAGAACCCAGGTTTCAACCGGCTACACTATTAATGTTTCCAGAAGTAACCTAGAGGGGGAGTCTTCAACATTATATCTGAGGAGTACTCCGTTGTGTTAAGGTCTTCATTATTTGGAGCATAGCTTCCTCCTTCAATCCTGAACACATGTCTTCCACACAAAGACAGGAACTGTGCTGATCTAAACTACAGCTAGCCGGAAGAGTGTGTTTGGTTTAGAGTTTGGAGAATGTCTGAGGAGGTCAAGGGCATCCCTGATATGGGCCTCGACTAAGACAAAACCCAGGAACAGAGCATGGCTGGTCGAAGGTACTGTGGGGGATTTGATAAGAATCAAGGAATGGCCAAAATATACATATCCAGACCTTTTTATTGAGGATTATTTTTAGATTTGTGTTGGTATGGGTGGAGCAGAACATTTGCCACTGTAGATGTGTGTTTGGTCAGGTTGCACTAGTTGAAGCATTGGAATTAATGGTGTGTCGAGGTTATGGCCCATTGGGGTGGTGGATCACACACACAAATGCGTGCGCGCGCGCATACATACACACATACACACACAAACTCACTTTTCCCCCCATCTTCTCCTGAACTTACCAGCTTATTACATGCAGAACTAGCCAGATCCGCTACATTTCCAGTTAGGTTTACCCAACAATATTAGGCACCTTTCATATGACACTAATTGCTGCCGTATGTGACAGTAATTATATTGAGCTACGCTTAAGGCACATGGAGAAGACTGAGGAGGGAGTGGGCTTGTCAGCGTATTCGATCGCTCTCCTTCTGGCTTGGAGCACTGGTGTACTGTAGAAGCTGTAAAGGTGGTGGAAGCAGCATGAGGGAGTGAAGGGTTTCATGGGTATACATGGACTCAACGTCCTTTGACAGCTTGTTTCAGATGTTTTGTGAAAAATAACATTTAAGATTCACTGCTAGATTAAACAACGTAAAAAAGATGCAGTGCTGAACATGTTTCAGCAAAATGTGATTGCAAGACTGCCATCCTTCCTCCGGATCTAGTCCACTGGCTAACCATCCCCCCCCCTCTCTCCTCCTTTTTCCAGGATGGTTCTCTGGGCAACATAGATGACCTGGCCCAGGAGTATTCTGAGTACTACAACACCTGCTTCAGTGACGTCAGCGACCGCATGGAGGAGCTACGCAAACGACGTGTCTCCCAGGAGCTTGACATGGTGAGCACACACACACACACACACAAACACACCAACCCCTCATATAGCAAAATGATCTCAGCAATAACACAGCTGGCAGCCACAACGATTCTCGCTCTGGACTCGGCTCGCATGGCCACATGTCAGATTGTTCACACACTTAACACATTTCCAAAAGCTCAGCCACCAACGTGGCAAGGAAGAACCGTGAGTGAACTAACATCAATGTGTGTGTGTTTGGGGGGGGGGTCCTTTTCAAAGGATGTAGGGTAGTGGGACACCCCCTTTGGTTGCCAAGCTACAAGTGAAGGTATGAAAGAATGCTGCTGGTGCTGCCACTGAGGGCCTAGCTTTGTGCTGCGGCACACTATCCAGTGCACATATACAAACGCACTGAAGAGCGAGAGTGTTGAGTGTTAATATGCGAACTTCATAATTTCCCTATGGCTCTATTGCACTCAAAGCCATGCAAATAGATGTGTTTGTGTGTAGTGTAGTATATGATGTGCTGTACTATGTGTATGATGCAATGTAAAGCCCTTTGAGACATGCTTGTATAAAAGGGCTATATAAATAAAACATGATTTATTGAATTTGATTGGTTCGAACCCCTTTTTAAATTGACCCTTGGATTCAATTCTAAAATAAGTATGTATTGAATATTTTATGGCACAAATAGGCAACTCATACGTGCTAAGTTTAACTTATCTTATTATGAGGCCAAGTGTTTTTAGAGTTGTCACCTGGCCTATTCTAGCTTATTATATCCTAACCTAGCTGGTACTTCACTTGGCCTGAATCTGCTTGAGGGAGAAATAGCCAACTTGAATAAAACAAGTCAGTCAGCTGTCACAAATGTAATTGTATTGGCTGTCAGGAATTCCTTTCATATAATTTACTCACTCGTTATGCTAAGCAAATGCCGGTGTCATATTACCTCAGCTTTTTTCATTTTTTACCACCAACCATCTCTTTTTGTCTGTCATTGGTGATTTTCCAGTTTAATGGGAGGAAAAGCAGAGCGGTAGCTGTCAGAATAGATAGTCATTAAGGAGCTTATATGCCTGTACTTCTCGAAGGCAGCCATGTGGTTTTGTTTGGGTTGACAGGTAGGGCTTAGATAAGGATCTTATAGCTGATTTATGGTGCTCTTCCTCCTAATGATTGCCGGCAGAGATCTTGTTCTCACAGTTTGCCAAGTCTAAAGTGACTGTGGATATGATACGCAGATATGTTTCACATCTGATCGTGTTTTATGTGTTCTCTTTGTGTGGCTGTAGTCTATGTGCTCCTTTTACCATCATGTGAATTTATCCGTGTTATTGTGGAGGAGTAGTGTGGATCACCTCTCTGCATGTTGCGGGGACGGGAAGGTTTCATCCCGAGGAGGTGAAATGGGGAGGAGGCTCATTTTACAGCCCGTATAGGAGAATAGAGGAAAGGAGCTGGCTGGGCCCTGAGCCTGGAGCCCAGCACAGGAGGAGGATAAGGATGTGAACAGAGGAAGACGAACGGAGGGGGTGAACGAGGAGGAGTGGAGAGAATGTGAGAGCCTGCAGCTGTCCCAGTTTGGCAGCAAAAGATGGGAGGAGAAGAGGAGAAAAAATGAGTATGGGTATATAAGTCAGACGACAGCTCATTGAGAGCCCCGAAGACTGAAGTATAAACCCACACCGTATAGATTGAACGTCCCCTTGCAATTCAATACAGTCCTTTTCTCAAATCAGATTTTGGGGAAACTCAAGTCTATCCTTTTTCGCTGCTCTACTTTTACAAAAGGGTGAAACTAGGTGAAGACAAAATTCCTCCTCTTAGCCAATATTGTTACAATATCATATTGCTAAAGGGTGTTGATGAACAGCTTTCCTGCCTGCTTCTCTTGCTACATCTTCCAACTGGGCTGGTGTCACGTGTCTGGACGGGACACCTTCATAGACTGTCTCATACAACATCCACATTACTGCATTTTTGTTTGAAAATCCATACCTTTTGCTACATTTACGCCTAGCGTCCACACTACTCCAGCGTTTTCGGACACCCTAAAATGGAGACATTCTAAAATGCGGCTGACCCTGTTTTCGTTTTAAAACTCCAGACTGGCGTATTAGTATTGGAGTATCTTTGTTGGTGGCTAACCAGTTTTCTCTTACCTGCATTTGAAAAATGTCTCACTAAATTCCTCTCTGTTTGAGTGAGAGTGCATGTTTGAGAAAGATACAGGTAGATCTTAGGTGAACTATGCAACTGTAGAGTAGACAATCCGCTTCCTTTTTACACCGGCATGCCCAGTGTACGTGAATGGTCATGTGCTTTCAGGCATGTTAGTATGGACAGGGATTCTTTCTGAAACTGCTAAAACGGCAGTTTGGACGGACATCGTTTTAGTTGGAAAAATAAAACATAGTAGTGTGGATGTAGCCTTAAAGTCTGTGGCACAATATCTGGAAAACTGGAACAAAAGAGTAGGAGACATTGAGAAATAAAGGGAAAGAGAGAAATAGACATGCAGTCTGAGAGAGGGAGAGAATAGAGAATGACTATTGTGTCTTGTGCAGTGTGTCCAGAAGCCAGTGGCCGCCAGCCAGTCTCATCCAGCCTTCTCCCCGAGGACCAATAGAAGATGGTTAGAGAAGGTCACGGTGCCAAAGGGCCACATTGATGGGATGGCATTTAGCGAGCAGGACCCCTGAGGGATATGGCCTTTAGGGAAAGACCTGTCGCTGCTAAAGGGTACAGGAGGGTGGTGCTCCTCAAGACCCACTCCCTCTCCGGTCATTGTCTTTTTCCTCTTCTCTCCATCTTCCAAATGAATACCGTAGCTGTTATTTTCTATTTTGGACTGTTCACTCGAATCCTCTCACATCTCTCCTATTATAACATTACAGCAGCATTTAGCAGACGCTTTTATCCAAAGCGACTTGCATATCATAATATACTGTACACACTACATAATCATATACATAATACACATAAGCGCATGTCTTTGGACTGTGGGAGGAAACCGGAGCACCCGGAGGAAACCCACGCAGACACGGGGAGAACATGCAAACTCCACACAGAAAGGACCGGGGCGGAGATTCGAACCCACAGCCTTCTTGCTGTGAGGCGACAGTGCTACACACTGAGCCACCGTGCTGCCCTGTTATAACTTCTTGGGGGCCAACCTCTGGTTACTCAGTCACACCAGAACAGCTCTGGCCAGGAGGCATGTGACCCTATGAGCAAAAGGGTCACCGTAGCTGTGACCTTTCCTGGTCATTGAACTCAGGCTGAGAAAGAGGAGGCAGGAGTTAAGCTTAACGTGACACTGGACAGTGGCAAACTGGATATCACTTTGAGAGGGGCCTAAGGTTAACGCACAAGGATTGTCTGTGTCAAAGTCTCAGAGAGCAGGTCGACAGACTGACAAGACTGCTCTGCTGGTAAACTGACCACACATGTGGGGATTTGCCCGTGGACAATTCCCAGAAGAAACCCCCAGATGCTGTGGTTCAACCGTGGTCAACTTGATAACACCAAAGAAGAAGAAGAAGCTTTTTCACTTTCTGTTCTCTAAAACTCTTAAGTTGTCTTGCAACACAAATTAGCAAAAATGTTTGGCACTCAACATAGTCCCTGTGTTTGTCTTCGTTTGCACAACACATCCACCAGCCCTCTAGGGGCCTACTCCGTTGACCAAGTGATGGCTGTCTCTGTTGTGGTTAGAAGTGGGGCTCTCCAACGCAGCCCCATTAAGAGCTGATGACGGAGGCTCTCTCGGAGATGGCTATCGATGTACCCATTTCCTGCCTGACCTCCGCTGGGCTAGTCCTCTGCGTTGTCATATTCGTTTTATGAGTAGCAGGGACACAAAGGTTTAAATAAACATCCTCTTTGTGAATGTGGCCTGTGGATTACATCTATCACGCACACTCTCCCAGCTCTCCTGTAGAGAACCAGAGTTTGGACGGCTCTCACTGCAAGCGTAGCCCGCCGGCTCAGTGACAGAGGTGATGGGAAGTATTGCAATGTAACGAAAAGTTCAGCAACTTCTACAACACGTGCTGTTTCAAGTGACAGACTAGAAAGGTTAGGCGCATGGGCAAAAATGACAATTTTAATTCAAACTGATTGACATTTAGAGCTATCTGTACTACTTGAAATGAACAAATTGTTCATTGCTGAGTTTCACCTTGTCAACACTCACACAAAATACCAAACTTTCTAATTTCAGATACATCTTTTCAAGCAGGCATGTACTGTATGTGTTTTTGGATAATTGCTGGTGTAATTCGTGGTGACTTAAATGCACTTTTGCAGTCTTTTCCATTTATTTAACAAATCAAAAAAACAACTATAGCTCCGTCCACTGAAAATAACATGGTGTTCTAGCATGTTTCATCAGATATTGCATAATTTGCATATTTTAATTGCAAATAATATACAAAAAGTGTTTCCATTTATATATTTTATTATTTGAGTTCACTCAATTCAGCGATGTGGATTTTCTTCAAAATTCAAACGATTCTCAGATCTGATCTAAAAAGAAGATAATTATGGGGAAGTTGCAATTTACATTTTGAATTGAGTGAATTGAAGTTGAATTTACCTGAACACTATATAAAATCCCTCTTTACATATAGTCTGTCTTTTTGTTGTTGCTATCACAAAGAGCATGGGACCATTTCTTTAATCTATGCCTGTATACGTCCACAGTAGCAAGTTGCTCAGTGTGACTGGTGGCTGTTGATGATGAAAGCATGCCACAACATGGACATAACAGCTACAGGAGGGATCCCATAGGCATGCAGAGACTGGCTAGTGGGGTGAATGAATAGCCCGGGGAGGGAGACATCAAACTAGATATTAGCATGTCTCAAACCACAGCAATGGAACAGACAAAGTACATCAAACGTACATAAATCAGGATGGATCATTTTGGAATTTGTGGCTGCGGGGAAATGTTCTTGGCACATTTCTACATGGCATAAGTGCCCATTAACATCTAGAGCTCTAAATATAAAGATAAGTATAAACTCAAGCATTCACACTACAACGATATATGTGATAAGTTCCTTCGCAAACAAAGCCGTCGCTGCAGTTCTCCCGACCCCTTCTTTCTTCGAACTTATTGTGATTGGTTGAAAATGTTTTGTCTCTGCAAAAGAGATCAAAACAAACTGAGTTAGTGGAAGGTTATGTTTTCATTTTTGTCTGTGTGTGTGTGTGTGTCTGGATATCTCAAAAAATTAAAATATAATTAAATAAATAATGTAAATGAAAAAGTGCGCCGGAGATTTCTGCATTTCGAAAACACAGTGATACTTCATTACAGACCTGCATTGTGTTATAGCGTGCAGATTCCAAACATCTGCTACGTGGTGGCTCAAACTTTCACAAACTATCTTTTGCCTTAGTATCACGACAACGATCCCATCAAAGTTCCAATAAAGCCATTAGTTTGACCAAAACGCAGCGTTAGGCCAGGTGCTGGGAGTTACAGCTAATGCTACGTCAATGACATCGCCTCTACGCTGCCACACGCACAGGTCACGTAGCCCTTCAGAATAAAGGTTCCTCCAACATATAAAAACCTGCCAGAAAGAAGGGCTAAGCACAATACTTTGCGGATGAAGAAGCCACTTCTGCAAATGTTTCTAAAGTCTCTAAATTGCAAGAGATCGTATCCTGCCGTGATTTCACGTATTTTACTCTCATTCTGATTTTTTTTTATTTTATATGAGGAAACTATATAAATTGGATGGCTTCCTTGGCGGAGGTCTGCACTCTACTGAGTGCATTTTCTAGTTTTGAATGTTTTTAGAGTTATTTTAATGGGAACACAGACATTCTTTTTACTTAGAAGTTATCTTTATAGTTATCCTTCTTGATGTGAATGGGCCTTAAGGGTTGAAGTGAAGGGTAAACAAAGAGCCCTTGAAAATATTAAAAACCACTTGTCATTTTGACCAAAATCCTCCACTTTTTGGCGGCGCTATTGCATCTTCTATGAAGGTAAACACTTTTGACACAAAACACCCATCAGCAGGTGTCAAATTGATCCGTTGGCCTCAGGAATGCTCGGTGATGGTTTCTAGCCGAGAAGCTCGTCAGCTGGGGGTCAGGACTCGAGTTCGGACTTGCTCTGGTGTTTTGTTTTGCCGTGAGGTTATGAACAGGGTAGTTATGGGCTAATGCCTGCGTGAAGTTCATTCGTCAGAGGGTCAGTTCAACAGGGTTAGACCTACAGCATGAAGAAAGACAAACTCCATGTATTATGTTGCTTATTTGTTCTTTCTACCTTCAGGCCTTTGCCTAGCAACTTTGCAAGTCAACGTGCACAAAGCGTGATCTTTGTTGCTGTAAGATTGCTTACTGTAGCTGTAGGCATGACTACGTTATTGGCATAACCCTTGTGTAAAGCCACTGGTATATTTGTAGTTTCATTATATGACTTAATGGGCAGCATTGTGACCCTGTCAATGGAATTTGTAATAACTGGTATTTGTCTTGAAATACCAAGACAATGACAATATGCAAGGCTTAGGAATGCCTCACACTGTAGACGCATGCAGGCTTGTGCTGTACGCACACTCACACTCACACTCAAGTCCTTCTGGAAAGGAAGTGGATAGAGGTTTCACTGAGTGTGCTGAGGGCTTTTTCCTTTCCCGTAAATGGATTCAAGCACATAGCAGCTCTGGGGTGGCGTGGCAGACTGTGGTTGACCCTGCCCGCTAAAAACATGTATTTCCTGCTCCTCTGTGTGTTTGTGCGTGTGTTTGTGTGTCTGTGTGCTTGCTTGTGTGTGTGTAATCATGACGTCATGATCTGTCCATGAGATCTTCAAAATGAGCTGGTTCTGCAGGCTTGCCCAGTCCTGGTTCCAGTTCCTCCAGTAACGTCTCTTTGGCCTTGCACCAGGCTCTCCGGATGGTCCCTGTGCCTCCATTTCTCCTCAACACATTGAAATACTCCTACCTACCAACCTCAGACCTGCCCACCCAGATTTGGCCAACCATGGCAGTTGGCATGCTCACCACTAAGCCACCTGGTCTCTCTAGTTTTGCCACATATCCGCCCACTTGTGCCTCTAAGGCTGGCAGTAACTCCACTGTGGTAACTCGTGCCTTTGGAAAGAAACTGCTGCTTTGGTCCGATATTTCTATCCTTTCTGCAAGGCAGAATATAGCTGTAGTTTCTGGATTAATGATGGAAAGCAGTGTGTGCAGTTACATTCACTCTACAGAAGCTTGTGGTGTGTGTGTGTGTGTGTGTCCTGGTGGAGTCTTTTCAGATGGTCTCTGTCTGTCTACACACATTGTGATCCTCATTAGCCGGAGCTCTCCCTCTCCCTTACTGCCTTCCTTCTTTTATTCAATTCAGTCACACATAAGCAATCAGTCCTGTGGACATCTGGAGTGGAAACACGCATGTGTGCCAATTCAGGGTAAGTAGGGCAGTATCTCAAGCTGGTAAGTTCATGTAAAGGATAGCATGCCCCCTCTGGGAGTGTATATCCATGAGATATAAGCTACACTCACACACACAGACATCCACACAAAATAGCATTAATTAGATATTCTGTTTCAGAAACTGTCAGTTGTGCTGGCTCTCCCCCTGCCCAACTTCAAAATGACTCCTTCACCATTCTCCGCTCACTCTTGCTCCTCCGTTAGCGATGCACAAGTCTTAGAGAAACCAGAGTTTACCGTAAAAGGCTTTTCTCTCCACATCCTGCGCTGCAACAAATTGGGATGTGGGTTTTGTTTGTTTTTCAGTGATCTCCTCCCCGTCTTTTCTCCCTCTCGCCCCCTACTTCCATCTCAGAGATGGCACGCACAGACAGGGAGTAAGAGGAGACGAGGAGGAGTAAGAGGAACAGAGAGCCGCTTTGTGTCCCCGTCTCTTAGGAGCTCTATCTGTGGAAGTAAAGGCGATGTGTGTGTGTGTGTGTGTATGTCGGTCTAGGTCTCTATCTGTGTGTGTGTCTGTGGATCTGTGGGTGCTTGTGTTGGGGTCTGTGCGCGTGTGTCTATGTGTGTTTGTTAGGCAGTGAGCCAGCAGTGCGGCACTGTGTTTTAAGGTAATCTGTACAGCCAGTGTGCACAGCGCTGGCGAGTCTGGCATATCACTCCCGTCACTGCAGACCTGAGCAGCCATCAAAGAGGATCTGATAGCAAAAGACATCAAACATTACCTTTGTGAAAGTATGTGAGAGTGTGCGTGCGTGTGAAACTGCATGCGAGCGTACACCTGTATGCGTGGCGCCTCTGTGTCTTTGTGTGTGTTATTATGTGTATACCCATGGTATTATCCACAATGCAGTTGTTTAACCAGAACCGGGTGCCAAAGCTGTGCTTGCTTAAGGGATAGATGTCAATATATTATTTAAGTGTCTGACATTAAGCTCTACCTCCGTAGGAAAAGGCGTACTGCCCCGGCCCAGATTTCCCCCCATGCGCAGCCTTGCACTGTAATGTGGACAAGACCGATAACGCTCTAGGTCTTGTTAATGAAGTTTTTATGATCGTAGACAGGTACCTGCTCCCTGACTTATGGGAATCTCCCAATTCCCACGAATGGACAAATTGTTCGGGAGCTCTTCCGACATCTCTTGATTTACATCCCAATGAAACGTCCGGACCCCTGCCTCTGACCGCTTGAGCGCTGTAACAGACAAGTAGATAGACTGACTTATGGGCTAGCTAGAGTTTATGTGGAACTTCAGTTAACGTTGAAGATAAAGGCAGCCAGACTGTCTCTCTAGCACCACGACGGTCTGCCTTCTGTTGATTACTGTTGTGATAAGTGTAGTGTGTCAGGCTAATTTTGAAGCTTTTACCCTTCTCAGCACTTTAGGTCTCCTACTCACATGGCCCGCAGGCTACCGGCGCTTAAAGAACTCTTAGAGGGGTTATGTCACTTCTGACTAAGACCTTTTAACTATTAGTCACTCACTGTACTCCCTCACCCAAAGCCCAGTTAAAGAAACGAGGTTAAAGTAAAGGTCACTCTGATTAGGAAGTATGACAGACCAAGTCCAGGAAGTGATCTAGAGGGAGCTTCCTGAGGCTGTTGGTGATCGAGGCTCATAAAGAACCCCTTTCCTGCTTTCCACGGGGAAATCCAGATCAGATTGATCTTTTCTGATCGGCTGCTGCAGCAAGTGTCATTTAATAGCTTTGGATGTCAAGCTAGCCTCCTGGCCCCTCAGCTGTCCTGACCTGGCTGGTGTCATCTCCTCTGTCCAAACGTACCCAACGTAGCCAAGTAAGCGAATTAATCAAAAATGCGGGGCTCGCTATACAGTTTTGCATCAAGCGTCAGGTTCTGTCCCATGGAGAGAGATCAAGAATGGGATTCATTGGGGTTTAGCTCAGAATACAACATTTTGTTTGTGATATTAACATCCAACTCCTTGAGGCTTATGGTTTTATACTATATTCCATTATGCAATAGATAGGCACATTGGGGATTTTGTGAGGGAAACCGAAGAGAAATTATAATATCAATGTCAGCATCATGAAACGTTCTCTCTAGTTCTGCGCTAGTTAGTGGCATAAGGAGTCAGACAAAGTAAAAGGGGGAACTTGTCTTGGGTAAAGTTTTATATACACTTCCCCCAAAATATTTGAAAGCTGTTTTCTCACACAAGGTCATCACAGACAACTGGCCCAAATATAACTATTTTTCTGTTGTCTTAAACTTGACATGGATTCACAGTCAGCTGAAGCATCATGCTGAACCCAAGCAAGCCACATGTATGCAATATTAATTTCACTAATGTTTTTGAAGTTAACATATTTACATGTTTTTTTTTCTCTAGTGTGAATAGTGTAACACTTCCTTGCCCCTGCAACTATACTACCCCAGGCTGTTGCTGAATATGAGAATGTCTTTATAGTCAACCTTCCTGGTTAAGTAAGAGTTTGAAACACACAAGACCACACGCAACCAAGTCATCCAATCCCTTGAGGCTGTTCATAGCAGGGATTGGCTTTAAATAATCACATGCCTCAGGGTGAAATCTAAGTTGCAGATTTGTTGTGGTTCCACAGCCCCGTAGAAGCAGTTGGTCCGGGGCACGGCTGTATCTGGATAGGCCACCTGCTTTAGACATATGCACGCACCAGCCCCCTCTAACAGTGAAAACAGGCCCGGAGAAGCCCAGCAACATGTTCTGGGGCGAGGGAGGTTGCAAACTGTCCAGTGTGGTCGTTAGTATTCTAGCCTGGATATCTGTTTTCCCACAGACTGCGGTTTGCCCTCGTGTGCTGCCATTACAGTTTGTGTTGGCTAGGTTATATTTTAATATATTAGAAACGAATCCGCAGGCGTTTCCCTGTGTGACGCAAGCATCATACGAGGGAGGAGCACACCGACGTCAATGTGATCTCACTCTGGAATTTGTAGAGTCAGTTGAGGTGCAGGTTGTCATGTTTTGTTGTACATGGAAAGTCAAGAATCCAATAGTGGGCTGCAACACCGCCCTGTGATATTCAAGGACTGTTGAAACGAGTATTGCTGGTTTATGGATACCTGAGGCAGGGCTTGACTTGTTCAGTAGCGTGTCTGAGGGCGGGCTGGTGGTGGTGCGCCCATGTGCTCGTGTTTGTTTTTGTTGATATGCAGGTGTGTCTACATGACCCTGACCCAAGAACGTCTTTCCCGCATGAGGGCTATTGTTAAACGTGACATCCATTGTTTCTACAGTCAACCGGTGTATTTTCTTCTTCAAATACAGACGTCTTTAACCTTTTTCCTCCCTTCACTGTTGTATTCACAATTAATTTCCCCCCGTGTCATTAAATGGCTAACGTCTGAAACTGACCGTTGTCTCGCTCTCTCTCAGGAGAAACTGGACCCCAGCAGCACCTCCCTACAGCTCCGCTCTGAGATCCAGGTGAGCACAGAGAACATACACTCTTAACATCGTGAAATTGCATAAAAGCATAACTTTACAGTGTCAGTGTTACGCAAGCTTTGAGCGAATAATCAGTCTGACAGAAGTCCATTTTCTGCCCACAGGAGTCACTGGGCTTCAGCAGCGAGGTGTCCACCCCAGAAACGGACAGAAAGTAAGGCCTTTTTCTTTTCAATCTATCATTCTGATGTGTGACGGAGCCAGCGTGGAACCGTGAAATATCACCCTGCTTGGATTGTCTGTTACATGTCTAAACAATGTGCAATGCAGCCCATATCTGGATTGCATCAAACCGCACATACACGCACACGGAATCATGAATCACACTTGGCCTTCCTGCATGTCCACAGCTAAAGACGGAGAGAGGGCAATGGAAAGATACGCGTCTCCAGATGCGGCTCGTGTGATTGATGGATATCTTATGTGACTGCTAGTGCAAAAGGTCACTGACCTTGCCCATGGGGATTAGAGGCCAGTGCCTCAGATGGAAAACCCTAACTTCACGGATGAGTGTGGCGGTGTACGAGTGGGCAGTTGAGACAGTAACCTCAGGCTCGGCTTCAGCTCTTGGCTGTGGCAATTGGTGTACATTAACATACAAACGCACTCAGACAGGCAGACGGACACAATGCAGCGATCAGGGATTTTATATCTACAGTATAGCACCAAATGCATATTTCAGCAGCATTCTAAGGAATTTTGATGAGAACAGATAATTTTGAATGAAAAAAAGAGAGACAAAAACTATTTCAGGTCAGTGTTATTTTTACTGGAAGAGTGACACCGATACCATCAAGCATCATGATACAGTACAATTATTTTCAAGATATTGCCCGGCTGTAATCATGTGACACATTGTCCCACTTCACATACATTCTTACACTTTTAGAGTTTCATTACAAAACAACAGCCCGTAGTTTAACGAAACTGATGCCTTACTCATTTTGGGATACTTTAGAAATGATGAGCCTACCGCAGACATTTGCTGAAATCAACCTTCTTTTACGAAGTATGAACTAATAAATGTCAGGTCACGGTTCCTTTCCAAAGTGGATATTTGGAATTTGGGAATTCAATCCTTTACATTCATAGACATCACACATCTGACCCAGCCGACCCCCCCAAGCCTAACTCCCTCAGTCACGTCCCTGCTCTGGTTAACGGAAACCCACTGAGTGCTTCCTACGGCTGACCTACTCACTCCAGCAGCCATTCTCTGTTCTCTGGCCGTCCACACTTCCTTCCTGCCTTTGTGTTCAACAGGGGAGAGGGGGAAAGAGAGAGGGCGATGGCCAAATGATTACAGCTAGGAGGTATGAACGAAAGAACAGGATGGAACGGGGCATGGGTGGGGTTCCTTTTCACTGGTTCCCGTGTGTGTGTGTGCGTGTGTGTGCGTGCGTGCACGTTGCATGTCCCTGTATTTTGTGTGCACATAATTTCTCTACCATGTCTGAGATCATTATTACACACAGTCTAAATCCATCGCCAAAACAGCTTTCCAACCGATGTCAAATGCTGTCAAACAGAATTACATTCACTTTCGACAAACTTTTTGGGCATTGGGCTTTTTTGGTCAAGAATCTATTCAAATGTTTCCTGGCAGCACCAGTGCTCTTGTTTGATTAAGGTGCCAAATGCAAAGGCAACTCCTTGGGCACGGTTGCCCATCAGTCACCAACCATTGCTTTTCACACTTTGCATGGAGATCTGGTAGAGACGGGTGGGTGGACAGATCAGTACATGAATAGGGAAGTCCAGTCAAACCCCAAAGCCTTGTGTGCCTGTCCCAGTGATGTTCTGCTTTTATTTCTTGTTTTCCTTGGGGTTTTTTTGTTTGTTCTGACCATAACCCCCCCGCGTGTCCCCCAGTGGAATTGTCATGTTCATGTGAGGACCACGTGCAGCAGAGGAAGTACATACCACAGACATGATCTCTTCTCCCATGGCTGTGTATGGTGCATAGACAAATGCTGATGGTGATGGGAACCAGATGCCAAATGTAGAATGACGTCAGAGAGAGAGAGAGAGGCCCCCCTCAGAGAGAGAGAGAGAGAGAGAGAGGCCCCCCTCAACTGTACTGTTCTCTCTTCTTCTTGTCAGTCTGTTTTCTTTCTGTCTCTCGTGCATTGCCTCGCATGCTTTCTCTCAGATCCCCTCTCTCATAAACATTCAGACGTTCTCTCACCTTGTCTCTCTCGCAGACCCACATTCTTAACATATTCTCTCAAACAAATACAAGTGCTCACACACACACATACACACACGTTGGCTCCCAAGGAACCCCCCTATTTTACTTGAGGCCCATTTGAGTTAATCTCTACTGAAAGCGTGCCACATTCACCTCAGGTTCAATCGCTCCGTCTTTGTCTTTCTCGCTCCTCGCAGAGCCTCAAACTCAATTTCCGGTCTTAAAGTTGGACATGAGAAGCTTCATACCATCTCACCCAATTAACCCCCTTTTTTTTATCCACCCCTCTTTATCTCTGGGGCAGCATCTCCCCCATCACAGTGCCCTCTCCATTGACCACTGAAACCTTTTCACCTTTCACTGCCACCTCCTCCCCATTTACCCTGACTCTGTGGTGAATGGGTTTCAGGTACAGTGATTTGTCATGTGCAGACAGACTGCTATACAAATCCCGTCTCCCTCTCCACCGGCATACCGTCTCCATTCTTCAAACGCGTTCTACAGCACCATACAAGACGCACGCACACGATGCATGCGCACGTACACACACACACACACACAGACGTACTTCCCCACCATCCCCTCTTCCCGTGCATAGGAGATTATTCATCTGGGGCTGTGTGTCGTCTTGTCGCCTTTTTGGCAGGAAGTGGGCACAGCTCCCATGATACATGGTATGCAAGGGACTACTTAGTGAGGTGATGACAGAGCACGCTCCGCAGGCTGGACACTCAGGGGGAGGGGTCAAGCTGGGTACTTCCTGTTTTGGAAGGGGATTGATTGGTGGGTATTGTTGCAGAGAAGGGGCAACCAGCTTATCAGTAAGGTTAACAACCGAGCTAAATGGGGTTTGATGAAAGCATACATACACACAGACACAAACACACACACACACACAGGCACCGCTTGTTGGCCACTGGCTCTGTAAGGGAGAGAATGTAGAGCCGGTTGTGCTACATGAAGCCAGGCTTTCGTAACTACGACTGTTTAGGACAACAGCACTATGTTGGAAAACTAAAGGACACTTGTCAGCATAATATTCACAATGTTGAGTGTTGCAGCTTTGCGGTTTAGAAAAGAGCACGTATGGGTGTGTGTTTGTCTGCCATATGACCCTGTGACCTCCGACCTTTACCGTGACTTCTGATGGCGGTCATCCCTCTGTTCTTCCTGTGGGCTAGGCCTCTGTCACACGGGGTCGCTGCCTTTCATTGTCCCTACCAGAGAACCGGAGATCACCTCGCTCCAGGTGGCCGGCCTTGTAACCACACAACCGCACACATACACTCACACCTACACACGTATTTGTGCACTGTCACCCTGATTTAGGCTGAGTGCAATGAAAAACGCAAATAAGAAGCAATAAATGGAGACGCACATCCGTGTGTGTGAATCGGTGTGTGTGTGTGTGTGTGTGGGGGGGGCTTGTCATCTTCCCCAGATAGCACCTCTGTCCAGCAGGGTGGGGACTGCTAGTCATGCTCCAGCAGCTGTTGCTATTTTCACAAAGCCATATCTGTAATAGACCTGCAAACCATATCATATTTCTCCAGCGTGTTGTCGTCCGTCCAGTCTGTCCCGTTTAATGGCTTTAAACCATAAACGTCTGCGTCTGGCTTCAAGTGGCGTCCTCGACGACGGTACTCTACAATGATGAAGGTCATCCAACAGCACAACAAGACATTTTGTTAAACTTATTTCCGGGGATCTCGCCCGTCTCCCTCTGTTGTCTAGCTCTTGTTTCTGCAACCAGTATGCGCGCGCAACTGCAGTGACGTAACTGTGACGTCCACTCTGGACTGGTCTATACTGTCATTTAATATTTAGTGATTTAGTGAGATACTTACCAGGATTTTGTCGAAGCCTGTCAGTCACCAGCTAGAGACAAGAAATGTATCTGTTAGTCTGCCATATTGTCTCTGCTACGTGGAATATGATTTGACCCTACTGAAATCAGGAGGAGGGGCTTGCCTTCTTGATCTGATCAGATGTAATTGG
>OMOT01027076.1:7074-19960 GCA_900312575.1 Acanthochaenus luetkenii | reverse complement strand
TTATGTTTTCTGACGCAGCCGAATCCGTTGAAACGCTGGTTACTGTTCCGGAAGAGCGTTTTTAACGCTCCGGGGAGCCACAGATTTCCGCGGCGCTTGGTGGCACGTGTCCAGGTTATAAGCCATTACTGAAATCACAGACGCGTGGCTGTCGGTACAACGTGTGGTCTCAGTGGCGTTCGTCTGTGGTCGTACATAAAGGGAAATACATAGCCTGTCACATCCTCTCGAGTACACTGGCAATTGTGACATTTTACATTATTAGTATTATGTATTATTATAATTTTTCTAAATATTTCTTATTATTCTTATTAGTAGTTTTAGCCTTATTATTTATAGGCAATGTAGGCGGCAGGATGGCCAAGGGGTTAGAGTAAAGGAAAAGTCACAGGTTCAATCCCAGAAGTGTCCTTGAGAAAGACACACCGGCTCACTCACTGTTGGGCACTGTGAATAAATACTTCAAATAAATCATGGACAATGTCTATGTTATGGATATTGTTATTATTTGTTTCCTTGCGTCGTTTCTTATGTATGTAGGTATGTAGTTTCTTTGGAATAATTATAATAATTATGCTGTGACGTCTCTTGTTAGGATGTTTAAAATGGACCTTTTCTGCAAATGTGAACAATTATGTTCCGCTGCATAACTCGCAGAAAGTCAAAACCCTGTGTTGTTTAAAATGTAAGGTATTCCGTTAAAGTTATAACATCACTGAATATTATCGAACCGTAAAAGAGCTGTTCACTTAATACAGCAAAGCTAAATTCATGCACAACAATGAAAATCATAACTGTTAAAAAAATTAAAATAAATCACAAATCAAAAGTAAGTTTCTGAAATATTTTTTGGGCAAATGAGTGAGATGAGCTGACCGCTTAAGGTAAAGTCACATTGCTGATAAGAAGTAGCGCCACAGTTGTGTGCTGCTGACTGACGAGTTAGTTAGCCCTCATAATCAACTGGTAAGCAGTCTGATCTCTGCTTCTCCTTATCTGTCACCAACAGTTGGCCAGCAACATGCTTTGTGTCACAGCTCCATAGTGTGAGTAACTTCACTGCCTCCGGCGTGGCCTGGTTTTTAATAAACCCCTTAAACGAGTGAACAACCCACCATGTTAAAAAAAAAAACCACGCTGCTGCACGTTGGTTCAACGTATCAACAGGGGCAATACAAATACTGAGTGATACTGGGTTTAAGGGGAATGCCATCACAATCGCTGGGTATTCCCCCGAAGGGACAGGTTCACTTCCAGTTGAGTATGATGTGAGAGTGTCTTTCCGCCTGTCTTATTTCTTTTGTTGCTCTGTCGTGGCTGTGACTCCAGGCAGCGGGGCCACAGCTGTGGTGCAGGCCGCCCTCTGTACCCCCAGACAGGAGCGCGTGGCCATAAAGAGAATCAACCTGGAAAAATGCCAGACCAGCATGGATGAGCTATTGGTGAGTACAACAATAAATACGGGGTATTATATTGTCTCCACACAGTGTTTCTTTACCTCTACTACGTTTCTTCTGATCCCACGCTGCTGTCGTTCAATGTGATATTCATGAATGCATTTGTAGAGGTCATGGTATTTGATCGTTTGCTGTAGGGTTGTTTATATACGGAGGGTGTATACCAATCTGTTGACTTCGCCTGTAGTTGATATGTAGATGATTACCTGTGGCTATTATGACGAAGAAACAGGATGTGATTTGAATTTTTTTTTGTGTGATTTTGTTCAGTGCGACTGATTTTCGCTTTTCTTATCTTGTTGTTTTTCTCCCCTGATAGAAAGAAATTCAAGCGATGAGCCAGTGCAACCATCCAAATGTTGTCACCTACTACACCTCCTTTGTAGTGAAGGATGAACTTTGGTTAGTCATGAAGCTTCTGAGTGGTGGTAAGCTTCAGCTGCCAAGCTACGTGGAACAACATGCTTTCTCTGCCTTAACAATACGTCGCGCTCAGTGAATGTGATTGGACTACACTGTAAACGCCCTTTTTTTATAGGTCATTTATATAGCAGTTAGCAGCAGAACTAGCTCAGAGGCCATGATGTCATCCAGCATACCCTGGGTTTCTCATCACTGAGGGTTTACACATTGTGCAATGGCTACGTTAATCATTGCCACATCGTCATTGAGATCGAGATGGCAAAAAAAATGACGACTGGCATGAAATTAGCAATGAAATTAAGTAATTGCCGAAACGTTTATTTTCGGTGTTGTCTCCCGAGTCGTGAAACGAGTAAAGTCAAAACCAGAGCGGCCTTGCCAGCGTTTCAACCACTAGCCGGTAGCTTCTTGTGAATGGTAATCTCCTTTCTTCTTACTCTTGGGGGAAAAGCAACAGACTTTAACACAAGTGTGGTTTTTCACTGCAGTATTTTAAGTAGGCTGCTAGTGCTGTTGTGTGGGAGCAGTAGAACACTCATAGTCACATGCTACGGTAAATAACATAATTGATTAAGGAAAAACACGTGATTAGAATACATTGTAATAATTTGTATGCTAGTAGGCAAGTAATGACTCAGTGGAGCATTTAGCAGATGACGTGTGTGGCACATTAATGTGTGATAAATTAACACGCCACTTGGTTTTCTATGTCTTTTTTCAGGCTCTATGCTGGATATAATAAAGCACACTAGCAAAGAGGAGCACAGAAATGGAGCTCTAGATGAGCCCATTATTGCCACCATATTAAAAGAAGTCCTAGAGGGCCTGGACTACCTGCACAGAAACGGACAGATTCACAGGTAAAATTCCATTTTTATTTATTAAGTGACTATTTAAGAACTGAGAGACCGTTTTTGATAAGATTATCATCAAGTATCGAGAAGCCACTTATAAAAGCACCTGGTAATAACAATGCCAGTCGAAAGTTGGCAAACATTTACTTAATGCTATTGTCACTTAATTCTAAGTTGCTCTGGATAAGAGCGTTTACCAAATGGCTAAAGTTGAATGTAAATGTAACTTTAATCAGTTCTTACGATTGCATTTATTGACCGGCAGTACAGTTGTTCGTCCTGGATTTCAAGGTCACCGAGAGCCAGGCTTGAACCTCTATTTGCCCCTTGGGCAGTGCTCCGAACGGCAGTGGGCTGCGAGACTCATTTACACACGTGGAACAATCAATGCTGCTCCACATGACTGTGTTGTGTGACTGTGTTTGGTTGACCTCAGGGATGTGAAAGCTGGGAACATACTACTGGGAGAAGATGGATCTGTTCAGATCGCAGGTGTGTTGAGCACGGCGCCACTCTCTTACTCAGCCTTTTTGACTTGATAGCAAGTAGGGTTCGACCACAGTTTTGATACCAACATCAATATATCTGTTAAAGCTGCCGTTAGCCAATATTTTGTGCCGATATTCCACATCTCTTATTCTTGGCAGCATGGAAAAGCAGCGTTTGGACCATGTGACATTAAACCTCTTCATTGAACCTCTGAAATTATTTCTGGGTTACCAGCTCTTTATGGCAGGGTGATCCCGCCCGACCAATTCAATGGCAGGGGTAACTCTGGGATACATTACTGCCTTTAAAATAATCATTAGTTTACAAAAAACCCACAAATTGAACAGTTAAATGGAACAAAAAAGTTTTACAGACTGTTTTTCTGTAGCTGCAGTCAGGAAGGAACATCCATCATATCAGTGGACAACATGGCTAGACAATATCTTATATTGATTAAAATCTCAATATCGGCCCAAACCAATATATCGGTCTAACCCTAATAGTAAGGATATGAGGTTCTCCACAATATTTAAATGGACTCATACCGTACTAATGATGAAGATCTGTCTTAGCTTTCCAAATGAATCATTTAATTTTTGCTTTTACATGTATTTGCTCATTAACCATGTGATCGTTTGAATTTCATGTATTCATGTGACATGTGTGACTGTCTTTTCGGCTGCTTTCTTGAGTTGGTCGTTATCGATGATAGTCGGTCCTCAGCTTATTGCAGTAGCAGAGTTGCTTTACTCATGTGGGTACATAACAACAGAGGCCAATGGTATCCGGCCTATGAAAAGTCAAATTCAAATGCTGAGCCAATATGAGTGAAAATGAAAATGAGCGATGGGCTGGATCCAGGCAATTTACTTTGCTGTCTGCTGTACAATATTTACTATCCTTACCCTCCAATCTGCAGTTTCTGAAATAGGATCTGTCATAAAGCTGATTGAACACGGCGTCTTAAATATGGAAAATACACAATCTTTGTTTTATGTTTGGCTAATGCAATTAGCCGAAATGTCTTTGCTGCATCTGCGTTCATTACAACATAGACCATGCAGCATACCCACATTTCTCTCTATTAGATATCATATAATAACATGGTATTATTTTGTTTTTAAGATTTTGGAGTAAGTGCATTCCTAGCCACGGGAGGAGATATGACCAGAAACAAAGTACGAAAGACCTTTGTTGGCACACCATGCTGGATGGCACCAGAAGTGATGGAACAGGTGAGTCTAGCTGTATTATATGTATCTCAAATACTTGGAATATTTATGTGCGTGTGAGTTTGTTTCTGTAGCACTAATCCATAACTTGCTTTGACGCTATCGGTTGTTAATTTTATGTATTGGATGACATGGCAACCGCTGAGGCCGTAACATCCACACCAAACCCCTAAGATTCGAAGTGCATTACACTGATGTTACAGATCGTTGCAATTCCAAACCCCACAGGTACGAGGCTATGATTTCAAAGCAGACATCTGGAGTTTTGGAATTACAGCCATAGAGTTAGCGACAGGGTCTGCGCCCTATCACCGATACCCTCCCATGAAGGTGAGTTTTCGGAATGCACAATTGCCTTACACGTGCTGGCAAATTGCAAGAAAGCAATGTCCATTAAAAACTCTTTGTTTGCTGCACACTCACTCTTAGACCAGCTTGTTTCAGTTGTTTATAGTTTATAGTTGTATAGAATTTATTGTGATGTATTGCTGTCACGTTCGCTCATAACTGGGCGGACTTGAAAAATGCAACCATCCATCCATATCTTCGCCAACAAACATTTTTTCAATTGAATTGTAGGGATGGTTCTGACCATTTCTCACTGTCTTTCCAGGTCTTAATGCTTACCTTACAGAATGACCCGCCCACCCTAGACACAGGTGTGGAGGACAAGGAAATGCTAAAGAAATATGGCAAATCCTTTAGAAAGCTAATAACTATGTGCCTCCAGAAGGACCCTGCCAAAAGGTTAGCTCCATATTCCACGTATCAACCAAATATTTCAATGAAGAGGGCAGATGCTATTTGTGATCAATAAAAAAAACAGTCAGTCAACATTCAGTGAGTGTTGTGCTGTGATGTGTTTTCTCCCTCCCTAGGCCTACAGCAGCAGAACTTTTGAAGTGTAAATTCTTCCAAAAGGCCAAGGTATGAGCCTCATCTCACATATTTCAGTTGCAAATCTTTGTTTGATGTTGGTATACATCCTGTCTTATGTTCAGCTCCCATGCCGCCTCCCACCAATGATTCAGCCGTGTATGTTAATGCTTTTGCAAATAGTGGTTCATAATGGTTTTACTTCATAGGATGCATTAAGCAACATGTCAAACAAACGTACAAGGGTATTCAATTGTCAAGGTCACATTTAAAAACACCCGAGTTTGACCAAATTGTGTCGAACTTAAATATACTATTGCAGAAATAATGACAATACCATATAAAGTACATAAGTAACACAAAAGCAGCTTATGAGATTAGATCCATCCCCTTGAAAAATATGGCAAACCTTAAATCCTCGCTTGTCTATACTGTCTGAAATCATGACTTATCTGTCAGCTATGTAAAACAACGACATTTATTTGCAGCTTTAGTTAGCAAATTTGATGTAATGGTGTAAACTGAAGAAGAAGAAAAAAGGTGTGATTCAGCATTCAGTGCCACAGCCCCACCTCACTGATTCCTTGTGTAGTGGTTGGTCTGCTAGAGAAATGAGCAAGTGAAAGTTAAGTCTAGTGATGCGCATGTTTGGCTTTCAGACACCTTTTACTCATATACACCCAAATGACCCCCAACACCGTCTTACAACCTTTGTGCTTCCACCAACCCAGATGACTTCTGAAGGTCGACCATTTGAGAAACCCTAGAAACTTCATGAATCATCATTCGATTTTGATTCATTCATTCGTTTCATTTAAAACAAAACGTTTAGATTCTGATTCGTGGTTTGATTTTCTCTTGCAGAACAGAGAGTATCTGGTTGAAAAGCTTTTGTGTCGCGCACCGAAGATTTCCCAGAGAGCTAAGAAGGTATGTCTAAACAAACATTCCCAGTAAAGTAACGCCGCTATTGACTAAACATGAACAAATTATGTCAGAGTGCTGGGGATTGACCGAACTCTCGCTCTCTCCCCCAGTATGTTGCATTTACAGTCAACACAAGCCGAGCACACTCACTTTCTTCAACACCTTTATGCCCCAACTGTTGTGTTGATTATGCGCAAATATGGGCCACTGAGGCGACAATAGCAGTCAAGCAGAATGGATGTGCTGAAAAGTCATGCGCCAGTGGTCCCCAAAGTTGCCCGCTGCATGCGGCAGACCAAAGAGCGGTTAGCGTTAGGTAGCAGAAATTATCTCATTATCATTCCATTATCATTCATTTGGATTTTGGACACTTTACTGGGCGGAAGTTGAGTATTGAGGCACGGCTGATAACGGCTTCCCATCATTCTCCCAACTGGATGGCCGGGACAGAAATGGGATAGAAATGCGTGCAGAGGGCCATTGCCGGGAGGCAGAGTGGCTGGGGTGGAAATTCACTGACTTGGTCAGGGTTAAATGGAGGACATGGTGGATAGTGGACGTGTTATAATGTGTGACGTTAGCATGACACAGAGCAGAGCAGGGTGTCAATAAAGAGTGACACGACTGTGGTGGAAGTAGCATGAGGTTCATGTTTGTTGATGGTTAGGGTGGCAACCACAGGCATCCATGGAAGTTATAGCATTGGAAAGGAAAGGGTCCTGTTGTTGAACAGGTCAGCTGATTTCCATTATGAAGTATTCCATTGTCAGTGTTATTACAACAGCCACATTTGCCTTGTCATATACAGAACTGATAGATGCAAAGAAATTCCAAGCTTTTGCCATAGACAAATACCACACCAATACATTTTTCTATACGCTATGAAAAATAAGAGCGATAAATGTAATATGATGAGGACTAATCTTAGAAGCATGGGTAGGGGTCAAGAGAGGACACTTACAGCCAGACGGCTATAAAACATAGCAATGCTCTGTAGATGGTACCCAACTCCTCCTTGAGAATACACCAATGAATTAGTAGGAGATGGCAGATCCTCTTGTCAGCTGTCACCAACCAAGACATATCACATGAATACTTTATCTAATGAAGGGAGGTAGGAAGATAGGAAGGGAGGAAGGAAGGAAGGAAGTATTTCAGGGTTGCAAAACTCACAATTATGGGTGTAGAGCAGGGTAGTGTGCTATTTTGTATTTCATTCTTTTTTAAGTTTAAATTTAAAAAGAAAGATCACACTCAAATAAATAACCAGCAGAGGGCACCCTGAAACCCGCAGTAGAGCTTCCAGTAGGGAAAACTGCAGGCTGTACTGGTCAAAGATTAGATATGGAGTGGCTGGTGGTGGGCTGGCCTCATTGATCTGTTACATCATGGAAAGCTGGAAAATAGAAGATGATTGATATTGAGTTTAAATGTGTGTCCCAGCACACAGCTGGTGATAGAATATCGATTGTGAGCCGCATGGACACTTTCTGAAGCCTAATTTTAAAATGTGGGCCATTTTACCTGAATGCACGGCAATTTTTTAAAATCAATTGTTAACTATGCTTTCATATGCTTTGGTTTCGTCTATGTTCTTATACATATTCAGGTGCACCATGTTGTTTTTGTGCATTTGCTATGGGATTATTTTGTCAGCCGTCTTGTTTTGTGCGTGACTGTATTTGTGCCTGCCTGCGTGCGTGCGTGCGTGCGTGCGTGCGTGTGTGCGTGTGCGCGTGCGCGTGTGTGTGTGTGTGTGAATGTCAATCGGACGAGTGTGTATGGCCGCTGAGTGGATTGATTTGTGTCTGTTTTGCTCAAGGAGCCTGGGCAGAACTGGGGGAGCCTGGGCTCCATGTCAGGTTGGGAG
Source organism: Acanthochaenus luetkenii (assembly GCA_900312575.1). Taxonomy (NCBI): domain Eukaryota; kingdom Metazoa; phylum Chordata; class Actinopteri; order Beryciformes; family Stephanoberycidae; genus Acanthochaenus; species Acanthochaenus luetkenii. The sequence continues at coordinate 11,832 of OMOT01027076.1, read as the reverse complement.
AAAGAGCCTGACACCATCAGAAGGGTAGTGCTTCTTTAACTTCGCCCTAGTCTAGAGCCGGGACTCTTAGATGACCCCGGTGTTAGTGGCTTACAGCTCTGTGTGCTGTGTTTTCTTTCTCATTGTGGTGCCCTCATGCCCTACCTCAGACTACTAGACTAGTCCTCTGTTGTTTGCCTTAATTAAACGTTCTCCCGGACCACAGAACGGCTCTGCAAAGAATCACAGGCGTTACAAATGATTCTGCCACACTCGTATGCTTGAAACTGTTAAGCTGCATTTTAATATTAATATTGGAGTCGGGCTGAATGTCCCACTTATGTTGCCTCTCCAGATGATTGCCAATTAGAGTTTTTCCACTGCACAAGTACTGCGCTGTACCCACACAGGGCCTACTACTGATACTGTGTAACATTAGCAACCATCGGTTTTGCCATTGGAATACAGTTGCACATCACTAATGTAGTAATGACACAAAGTACCCTTTGAATGTGAGCCAGCAGCAAATATATTTGGGAATCTTACCAGTATGCCTCTAGTGTACTTGTGCTGAACCGAACTGCGTACAAAACGTCATGAAAAGACATGCGTGTAGAGCACAATACACCCGTGCAATGGAAAAGCCACGAATCATGTATTTATAACGTTCCGTGTGCCGACCTTGTGTTGTCGGGGTCCAGGTCAGGAGAGTCCCCGGCTCCAGTGGCCACCTGCACAAGACGGAGGACGGAGACTGGGAGTGGAGCGACGATGAGCTGGATGAGGGCAGTGAAGAGGGCAAGGCGGCGGTGAATCAGGGCAGGGTAGGTGAGACTTCCACTAAAGCCAGCCTCAGAGGCACGGAGTCTTAAATATGTGCTCACATGATTCTTTATATTGATATATACTGTAAATTGCACAGGAATTTAATAGTAACCGCAAAAGAAAACAAAGGAGAAATGTTAATCGGCCATCGTTCTAGATTTGTTTGGGGATTCAGTTTTGATTCTCATTGCTAAATGTCCATTCTATGCTATAACAAAACTACTAGATGTGTTACGGCAATTCAGAATTTGACTTAAGGTGTTGCTCATTGATGCTGCATGTCATGTATAACCTATTACCGCATTGTTATGTTACTTCCCCTCTGTCTTAGCCCCTGTAAATCCCTCCTCTGCTTGAACAGTGGGCATTTTGGGGATAGCAGATGGCTTATCTCTGAGAGAGGCTGTCATGAGGTAGCTGTAATGAGTCTGAAGATAGCTGCACGGATTTGAATCAAATATTCGACAAATACGTTTTCAGTCTCCTTTTATCAATGTGACGCTAGTTATTTTGCAGGGCTTGTGCTGTTCACACTGTAGGAAATGGCTATTTACCACCATTAAAATAAGTTTAGATATTTTTTGGGGTATATTTGTTTGTTGGCTTGCTAGATTAGATAGGTAGATAGATACATTTAAAAAACTAAAAGGGTATATAAGGGTGTATGTTTCTTCCCTCTTGAAAAGTAGTGAAATAAATCAGTATCATGTGTTTGAGACAAAGAATATAAAACTACTTGTGCTTGATATTTCCCCCAGTCACGGAGGGTCAGAGACGAGTCCACAGATGTAAGTTAGCTCTTTTTGTTATATAAATATTTTTTACATACAACATACATACATACATACATGAGGATTCAAGTTGTCATAGACTAATTGGCTTGCTTGATCCTTTCTGCTCCTGAATAATTTTATAGCTTATGTAACTATATTATAAACCATGTTTACTTCACCACCCTCAGTTCCTCAGTTTTACAGAATGTCAAAGAAACTGGCCCAACATCTGTTTTTACTGGCTGACAAAGCAGACAAATTGTTCCTCATTGATTGTTTTGAATTAACTTTCCCATGTTTTCTTCATAAGATGAGTCCTGATTTGATATTTACCAAGGATATAATAGCATTTGCACAATTATGCCTCTCATCATTTCTCATCCTTGTTCCTCCCAGAATGAGGAGAATGCCAATAATGTCCCTATTGAGGGGCTTTCTATTCAGCATCCCCAGGTGAGGGACGCATCAGCACTAATTTGTCATGACTCAATGACCTTGATGCCCCACTGATCGTCCATGTGTGTATGTGTGCTTGTGTATGTCTGTGCATGTGCATACGGTACACAAGTGTCTGTGTGCGCGCGCGTTTGCGTGTATGTATGTGTGTGAATGTCAGTCTCCCGGAGGGAGCCTCTCAGCAGTGATAACTCAGAGTAAATGGCTGTCTGGCTGACAGTGCCAGCTCAGTGCCTGGGTGTATCTCATCTAAAAGGCTCACCGCCATTGTAGCCCATTGTCATTTTGAAAATGGGCCAAAGCAGTTTGAGGCGTACCCCTGTGTCTGACAGTGATGAAGGCCAGAAGTGCTACTACAGTTTTACTCAGGAATTAGGCAAGATAGCTACTCGGCAGTCATCTCTCCCCACCAACACCCGTTCTTTGCCACATAATATAGTATTGTGGAAGTTGCTAGATCCTCACACCTTCATGCATGTCATTTCTTTTGATCCTTTTCTTCTCCCCCACAACTTTCCCCACAATTGCAATAAACGGAAAGCGGGTTTTGTTTTTCTGATCTCTAGTTGGATTATTGCGCACAATGTAAAGAAGCTCACCGGACTTTCCCCCCCTGCAGGTCGAACCATATGAGCACACACCCTACATCCAAGGTGCTTTGAACATGGTCCTACGGCTAAGGTGAGACAAATTATCCTTTTCAGATCCTTTTCAATTTCCTTCCATCACCTCCTACACGAGGCAATTTGGGGATCTCTCCCCAGCAACAAGCAACGAAGTGAGACGCGTTATCAAAAAACTGTTCAAATATTCCCAGGCAACAATGCAATAAAGGCAACAATGCTGAACTCCTTGGACACAATTACTAATCAGGGTTGCTAGATTAATTATGTCTTTAACTGTAGCCCCGCTCACCCAGTCCCAAACATGCATGCTAATGATCGTTGGCCGGCTAAAGAGACGATCTGGCACTGCCATGGAGCCCTTCCTCCCAATTTGTCTCACTGGTCGTGTCATAGGGAGGAGAGGGTTACACTCTATTGGTTCTCCTTTGGCTGTGCTCCACAATCTCCTTTTCTCCTCTGAGGCTGAATTAGAAGACACATATTTCATGTGAGAAAGTGGAGGCTTGTTATTCAGCCTCAGAACGACCACTGTTTGTGTGCTTTACGTCTTTATGGCGATAATTAGTTGGCTTTATACACGTTTTTGCTTAACACTCAAAGCATAAGTGGTGTTGGATTTTAATCTTAATTTATAAGCAGGATACGGAAGACAAATGTGCAAAATTCTGGGTGACTTGTTATCTCTTTCTCTCTCCCTCTTTCTCTGTGTACATGCACACCCTGAAAGAGAGAGTGAGAGTATTGCCTAATAGACAATGGTGTATTTCTGGACAGTTGAAGGTCTGCCTTTTGCTCCCCGGTGAGCTGGGTGTAGAGCAGGCTCTGGGTCCATGAGATAACAGGCATCCGAAGGGCCGTCCCCCGGCGCCCTGCACAGCACACAAAGCGAGCCGTCCCTTCTTCCACTGTTTCTGATGGTGAGCGGAGGAAGGGACGCAACACGAGGGGCATTTCTTTGACGTTTTCTACTTCTCGCGATCCCGGCACTAGGCTGTGAGGCTGTCGGTCTGGTCTGTGAACTAAAATGATTCCATATCAGAGTTGCAGACACGTGACGGATGCTCAGTAGGTACAGCATCTCTATAGTGTTTCTGGACAGAAACGCGAGGATTTCAGCTGCTCTCGTGTGCCCTTCTTGGTGGATTACCAACATCTGTCACTACACAAAATCAGCTCTTGTTATCTGAACTAAAACACCAGTGGCCATCTGTTACCCAGTGGCCAATGGAGAGTGAGCATTACATTACATTTGATCCAGCATCAAGATGCCTTTATATAGGCTGAATAACATTGCAAGCTTGGCTGACACTTTGGTAAATAACCCACCCAGGTCTCACACTCAATGGTACAAGAATATCATTATTTACTACAAACCCCTTTGGGACTAAATCAACATCCGATGCGGTGTCGCAAAATGTCAAAAGAATATCAAACCTATTTGTGTACAATTTAACCTTCAAATCCATAAATCAATAAAACAGCCTCCATGACTTAGATGTCATGCTGACTTAGAATTCTTCAATATTGGGATACATGTTGGGACACTGCTGTATTTACAGTCAGTTGCTGTTATGGGTGGAACACGTGTTAATGCAGAGGCAGGGACTCGACTCTGAAGGTAGAACATATTGTAGGAGTTGGCGGCATTTATTTGACATTAGATTAGATGCACTTTATTGATCCCCTAGGGGAAATTCAGGTGTTACAGCAGCAATTGGCAACACAATGCCAGAATGGGAAAGGCAATGGGAAAAGAAATAAGACACAGGTAATAGCAGGTCACAATAACAATAGTGGGCACTTATAAATAAAGCATTATACAAATGTACAACTGTATCACTGTATCACTAAATTGAGTCCTGTGTGGGATTGTTGAGTCCCATGGTATAGTCCAGAGATGTGTAATCTCCATGTGCAACATAGTGCAGGGTGGCGAGTGTGTGTGTGTGTGTGTGTGTGTGTCGCTGGTCACTTGTTGGCCGTGTGGAACAGTCCAATGGCTGTAGGCACAAAGGAACGCCTAAGGCGCTCCGCCCTGCTTCGTGGTAGGATGAGTCTGTGGCTGAAGGTGCTCCTCATCAGACTCAGCTCATCATGGA
>OMOT01027075.1:0-18607 GCA_900312575.1 Acanthochaenus luetkenii | reverse complement strand
GGGGGGTTTGAGGGGGTCAAATGACGTACCGTGACGTCATGTTTCGAACTGTCTGGGGTCGACCCCGATGTGAACCTGTGTGAAAATGAACGGCAACTACTGATCTTGAATCAGTTGTCCTACCTTAAGGTAATTAGTCTCATACTAACTGACTGATTCAAACGAGTTTGGGCTGATCTGCGGTCAGTGATTCAAGGTTTCATGCAGATAAGAATAAGAAACCGTTTAAATGCCAAAACGCTTGAACAAATTGTTTTCGTCAATACAACACTCCTTCCCTCATCCGGCCCGTCACACAAGCTCTTCCTATCATAGAATGTCTTATTCCATACACCACTTTCATACACAAATGAAGTTGATTTCATGCACAAATGAAGGTATAAGCATATAAATTGCATTTACATGCTTTGACCAGCAGATGTCGCCAGCGTACTGGGGTTCGAGCGCGTGGAAACGGTAAATCTTTACCAAATTCAATGGGAGCTCTCTTGACCTGACTCCCACTAAACATTCTGGCAACACGCTGGTCCATAAGGATATCTATCTCAGGGCGCCATCTGATGGATAAAAAACGATCCTTGCCATTGGAGGTAATGAATGTCGTTCTCTGTAAATAACTATCCTGGACTGTATTGTGTTGTTTCACCAGAGGGACAATCCAGTTTTTCCATCAACTCAAACATATAACTTTAACATATAACATTACTGACTTTCCAAATCGTGAAAATATAAACTTGTATTGCATTGATGAGACGTATTTCTCCCACAGTTATCATGTTAATCCGTGCAATACTGTAATCCACGGGATGAACAACATCCTGATCCTTTGTCGCATGCCACAACAATGATTATTACATAGGACATTGTGACGTGGGAGCAAGCCTTGCGCTGCCTTCAGCTGCTGTCGGAAATATTGTATATTAGCACTGCAACGAACCAATAATCAATAACTACTCTATTATGGTACATGTAGCAGTGTAAAGGGCTAAATGTCTATGTGTGTGCACATGACGACGCTGCAAAGTGGTAAACACAACTGGGAAAGAAGATGGGTTTCTTTCTGTGGCACCCGAGTTGCCTAAATGTGACGTTTAGACAACGGAGGCCGTTTTAATAAGTCTTGTTGTTTAGCATTCCGTTTTAAGTAATTACCCTTGTTGTATGCTTTTATTTTCAGTCTTCGTTGAACGTTTAGCTGTTAAAATAAATTAGTCCAATTAAGACGTGAAGATATTTGAAGTGTCCAGTTTGTTATTGTTTCCGCGGCAGATGGTATGTATCACTACTTTAGGGGGCGCACCTGAAGGCATCATTTCCCTGGGAAAGTGGGAGGTGAATGTTGTCAACGTGACCGTCGTCGCGTCGAGAGCGGCAGAGACCAGCAGAGACCGTCGGGACTCGGGACAGTGGCCGGGCGGGGGAGACAGACGACCTTTTGGATTCAGGAAAGATGGAAATAAAACGCCGTTTTAAATAATCCAGTCGGACGTTCGACAGCCGCGTTTCGTACATTTGGGATACCGCGCATTGTGTTTTATACCTTTCCCCCGTTTTAGGACCCACCGTCGCTTGCTAGCTTAAATCGCCCGAATTACTATCAGACACACACACAGGTAGGGAGAGGAGGGGTTGGTGACAAAGGAAGGTGGCGAGGTAACGATGAATCGCTTTCGAAAGTGGCTGTATAAGCCCAAGGTAAGTTACCTTGATTTCACCCGCTGTGTCAACGTATTTTGCACAACTGACGAACAGAACAGCTTTCGAGAAAAGCTAGCAAAACAGAGACAAGTGTATCTAGCTAGCCGGACGACTTCATACACGACCACACGTCTGCTAACGTTAGCCTGGTTTCCTGATGTGTATTAACCAACAGCTACCCCTTTGTTGTGGCTGCTATTTTAATCAAGCTCCAGTCTTGGCTCACAGCGTTGCAACCTGACATTATATACTGGTTTTACTTCCTGCTGAATCTGGGCCTGACACTGTCATTAATGTACAAATATTGTTGATGTTATTGAATTAATAACTAGCATTTCATGATATACTGACAATAATACTATGGGCCAGGGGTCTAAAAACAATCCACCTTAGACAGTTTACCTTAGGGTATTTATTTTACTTCTTTGTGAACACCCAGAATTTAAAAAAACAAAATGTATGTATGTAAATGTATGACCTTTTAAACAACCGTTTTTTAAATCTAATGGAAAAGTAGATCCAATAGTCCTATATTTTTTTTAGAAGGACTTGATTTATGGTAGACCTCATCACAAATTGCATGAAACATTGTAAAAAGCTAAAACATACTGAATCAGCTGCATCCACATCGTGTGCTGCTCAGGCCCAGATTACACCACAGAGTTTGTGTATTTGCGCCACGGAAAGAAGGTGGATTTGTTAGCAGCAGTATTTTTTTTTAGAGTGAAGAAGTAATGGATGAGCTCTGATTCTTTAAAGCAAGCACAGAGTGTGGAAACATGCCTGACACAGCAGAGAACATATTGAAGGTTTGGTCGCATTTTAAATGAACCATTTTCCATATGCCAACAGCACTTGTTGGGGTGAGTGAATGTGAAGATTCCTCCATGGAGTGAAGTCTTGTTAACCTAGTTTAAGGTGAAAATATTGTGGGCATAGACTACTTTCTTCAACAACTTGCACTCATGCATCACTCCACAATCCCTATAGGTTATTGTGAACAGTGGGGCATTGATACTATCATTTATTTGCACTGTGTTCAGTGTTCAGAGCTTCACTAGAGTGAAACGAGTCACAGGTTTTGTTAGACTGACAAAATCCTACCAGGCCTACTGGTAGGGAGTAATTATGAGCCTTGGCTATTGTCATTATTGAGGTAGTTTTACAGCTTGCATCCACCCATCACCATGTCCCCATTACTCATATGCTGTTATGGGAAGTTGGGTATTTGCAATGACTGTTGAAAATGACTGTTATCCTATAAGCAAAGATTCCATTGAAGAAGAATGCTGGATTCCATACACCACTTGCCCTGAAGAGGCCCTAAGGTGGCCTCTTAAGTGAAGAGGGGTGTGTGGTTCTTTTAACTGCAAAATGGTTGTTATCATGGACTGATATTTGCATTGTAATAGTATTGCATTTAAAACAATCTTGAATTCTTCAGACCACTTACGCCTGATTTAAAAAAAATAGACTTTTGCCAAAGAGGGCTATTACGTGTAGTGGCTACAACTGTGCAACGTTCTGCAACAGAGCCTTTTGGGACAATACCAATCTGTAATAATTTTTCTATAAAACCTGGTGCAATGTTGATATACTGTATCAGCTAACTAAACATTTGTGTTTGGTCTGACATTGCAGTTTTTGTGGTACATCTGAACCTCCTTTATATTTTAATGGTGCATTTTAATGTAATAAGTTCATTCCATTATATTGACATGAGAGCTGCACAATAAATAAAAATAGAAATCACAGTACTGACTAGTGAATCTCAAGAGGCAGATTTGTCAGAGTTGTATTCAATCATAGCAAGTCATTTTTTGTAGTGCCTAAAAATGAACAATTGTTAATTTGAGCTGATTCTTGCCAGTAATTGAAGACGCTTGCAATATCAAACTGTTGACAATGACAGTAATCTGAGGCTTTGCAGCAGTAATGTCAGAAAGGGCTAAAATGAAATACCTCTGATTATAGATAATCCCCATACTCTTTACCACACACACACGCACTCTTTACCACACGCACACCTGCGTCATTTATCTTCTCACTCTTGAACCATGTTTGCTGTGACAGCATTATCGTGGTCCATTGTTAGGGTTAGGCCTCAGTGTTGGGTTTCACCAGGGTATTGTCATGTTTATGAATGACTACTGCCTCTGATGTGCTGAGCTATTACATCAGTACTTTTTCTGCTACATCACTGCCATGGTAAGAATGAACAATATTGCATATATGCGTTTTTAAACAACCAATTCTGCCAAAACACTAAAGAGTAAAGCGCTAAAAGCTTAATACTTATGCCAATCAGTATGAGGAGAGAACAGTAATGAAAGGAAGCTTCAGATCATTTTATGCTCCTGCAATAGAATAGCAGCTAATCTAGCAAGTGCGTTCTTTTTTTATCAAAGGAAACAGTATTTTTGTGTTAATTAAAAGTGTTCAGGCATTTATTGTTGAACACTGCATCGCATTGTCATTTTGCATCAACACTAAGCTGTTTATTATTGAACTATGTTCTCCTGAAGATAGAAAAGTGTAAAATCAGCATGTTCCCTTGACTGAAGCAAGGCTATTGATATTTCCAGAGTTGCTCTTTACCTCCCTAGATAAGTCCCACTGAGGAGGATTTTTTTTGCCTCTGCTACACAATCCCTTCCTGGTGCTCTGGAGAATTCTGTACAACACTGTGAGGGACACAATGTACCTGTATATTCTGTCTGACTGTTATCAAATTGCCAACTCCTGGAATGACTGGGCTGTCCTGGACTGCTAGAAGGCTGTGACACATAGGGCAGAGGTTGGAGTTGTTAACTCACCCAAATTTAGGATATACTAAATTGAGATTTCAAACATTCCTACTAGTCGTATAAACTGGTCCAGCTGGTTTTTGTGTGAATGCTTAACCCATCCCTCCCATAACAGCTACAAAGGAGAACTCATACTCGTTTTTTTGACTGCTCGTTAGCTGCCCTTTGACTGTACATTGTGCAGGGCAAAGTTTTTGGTATGAAAATAAATAAGATCAAATTCAGCAAGAGGGGAGAAGTGTTCATTAAAACCTGCATGATTGCACATGGCTGCGGACACAGACAGAGATGAGACCTGGCTCAGGTTTCCAAGCCACCAAAATGGCCTCGTATCTCCTCACCTCTCATTCATCAGAGGGAGACTTGCAGAGTGAGTGATGGAGAGAGATGTCAGGAGGCTAAACCTGTACATTTCCCCTGTAGCTTTTGCTCCATTCTTTGTGTTATTCCATCAGGCATTCAGGAACTGACCTTCAGCTCCACAGCACCTCATCTGTCAGTGTGACGGGCCCATAGCTAGCACCAGGCTGGGTGCGCTCGCCCCCATCTGCTGGATCCTACTAATATGCCTTCCATTCCCCCCTCTCCCCACTGGACAAGCATATTAGAACACACTTTGGAGAAACCATATTCACTCTGCCAGGCGCCCACACAATCTCCTTGTTTAGTGGGAGGGTAGCTGATACCTTCTGGGCTCCATCATATCTAAATGTCAAACATATCAGTGTGTAAGGATGTAGCTGTAGCAAATGTATGAACATATGTATGCTAATGTATGATTACCTTGATAGGGTCATCCAATGTCACAGATTCTTGATAACCGGTATTAATTTTGAAAACCGTAGGACACATTTTCAGCATCCAGATAATAATAATAGTTCATTGTTTATTTCACTACATTCACTCCTCTTTCAGTCGATACTTATATTTAACATTTTAACCATATTTTGATCCATTTGGAACAGTGATCTCTTGTCTGAGGACAAGTAGCTTTACAGTTATGGGCTAACATAATCACATAATTAACCAAAAATACAAGATACTATAAAATGAATAGTGGTTATGTGCAGAGGGCCTTCAGATGATCACCCCTTATGAGTTTTACATTACAATTGTACTCATTTTCCCAGGTTGTTGATTTGTTTAAGTCCTCAATAGTGCTTGTCCCACCCTACTGTAGGTTTTGTAGGCTCTGCTGTTGTTTAGAATATTATTCACCACACCTTTTGCTGTGCTGGTCATTTGTCATTCATCACTAGCTTGGTTTGTTTGTGAATATTGCTAACATGCAAGTGGAAGAACTGAGAGTAGCCAAAGCAATTAGGAGCTTGTCTTCCCAGAATGGGTTCTGCACAGTTGGCATAGAGTTGAGGGCAGAGGGAACCGCAGTGGCAGCATATTTAGCCTAGTTTCTGGGGCTCTTTATGGATGTCTCCATTCTGCTTACCCAACAGCCATGCAGTAATTGATTTGGTGTCAGCAGCCTGGATTTAGAGAGCTGGCCCTTGGTGCAGATTAGATTAGATGGCACTTTATTGATTTGACCAGACCAGATTTAGTCAGGCCAGGCGATTGAAGGCCTTCTTAAATTCATTGCAGGGATGGGAATTGGGGCACACTGTCCTAGGTGTGGGGAAGCGATGATTGAAGGAAAGTAGCTGTGGAAGAAGATTGGGATTTATAGGTACCACTGAGAATCAGCTTGTGCTGATAATGACGGATGTTGATTTTCTACACCTCGTGTCTTAATGATAATAATTGGTAGCCTCCATATTTAGTGATTACATGCTTTATATATTGCTCTGTTCATTGTCAGTGGTGATTAGCACAGAGCATGCACTCAAGGTGCCCTTTGTTTAGAGTACATGAGTCTTTGACTGCACTTGAAAAGGCTACATGAAACGCACCGCTCCACCACTCCTGTTCTGGGCTCTGTCTCTACAGCAGGGGAGAGAGGGAGGGGAATGAGGAGAGGAGGAGAACAGTAGGCCTGTATTTTTGGGATTAGTTTTGGGCTTTGGTTATAGTTGGCAGGAGATAAAATGAAAGGATGCCTCTCTTTAGCAGCTTTCATACACACGTGTTTCTTTTCACTGGATTCATAGTGAAAGGACACAACACATTGGTTAGCTCCTGAGGGTGGCATTGCCAAATTGTGATATATTGGCTTAAATTGGTAGATAAGCAGATACGATTATGCTGCTCTCACTTAATTACCATAGTAAAAATACATGATTGCATACCAAAGTCTTCACACCAAGTACTACTAGGCAAAACAAAGCTGAGTTATGAGTTGACTATACTAAATACTAATATTTATTTGGAAGAATGGAAACATGCTAACTGATTACGTTACTGCTTTAACTACTTTGCAATCAGGTTGACATGTCAACTGTAGAATTCTCTGATCAGTAAAATTGTCCACAGTTCCACATGCATGTGGGCTTTGTATAAATCTAATCTCCACAGACAGTGGGCAATATGGCAGAGAGTGTCCAGTAGAAATGTACACACACGTGTGTGTGCACGTGCGTTGGCGCAGTCTGTCAGTTCATGACTGCCATTATGTATGATTTGGGACAGCCTGAGCAATGCCTGCCCTCAGTTATTGTCTATAACAATGACCTGTGAGCTTTGAGTCATGTGCATCCACAGCATTAAAGAGGGACCATTACAGTACCCTCTTTTAATTTTTATTTTTCATAAATGTTCATTTGGTTTTATAAAATTCTTAAATGTAGCCTATTTTTTCTGCCAGGGTTTTCAGACACTGGTATTATTGTATAAGGACAGGGCTCATTTACTCCATGGCATAAATGTCAAGTTGTTGATTTTGTAAATCAAAAATTCCCTCCCAACAGTGGCCACCATTGAAGCAGCAAGCAGTTGTATAACAGGATAATGTCTTGTGCAATAACTTCCCAGCAGTCACAGTTCCTAAAGTGGTGAGAGAGTGGTGTCCCCACGTGCCCCACACTACCATCAGGGCATCCTGGACATGCTTTATTTTTGTTTTTTGATTATGACGCTATCAATCCAGATGGAGAGACCACTCTGAATATACTCAGTCAGTGAACTGAGTAAAGCCTACCATCTACTTGTATGGATCCAACTCAACCACCAGCTAGTAGGAATAAAATGTATCTGCAGAAATATTTCTGAGGAGTCTGTGATAGTTTCATGAACTGTTTTCATTATGCACTAGCGCCATAGAAAATCCCAGTTTCCTAAAATGTGACCAAAATGATTTTGAGAGGATTTGAGTATCATGCTGGAAGGGCCACTGCCGATATAACCACAGGAAAAACCTGTACAATACAGAGCCAAGAAAAGCAATTCCTGATGAGGAACATGAAAACATGAACATGAAAAGAATGACGGCACAACTGAAACTATTTCAGCATAATGTTAGGGCTAATCTTCTAATGGTTGAGGAAGTTTCCATGTTTGTTACCAAATGGATTGGCTCATTCTTGCCTGGGTGTTTTTGCTGAGTCCTGAATAATAAATAAGTCAATGAACTGTATACAGCTGCTCGTTTTGCCAGTAACCGACTCGCTGAAGCAGAGTGATCTGGTTTCCCCCGCCCCACAATATTAATCTCTACGAAGTGAGGTATCCTTGGAAGGCAGCAAATTGAGCCTGGAATAGAGTATGGAGGGCAGAGGAAAGGTTTCTCCTAAGTCCCTTAAGTGGGCTCAGTGCGCACGCACCAATGCTATGGAAGTTCATGTAGCATTCCGTCCAGTCATCTTCATCTGCACAGCCTGAATGGAAATGAAGCCCAGAATCAGTAGCTCCAGGAGAATGCTGGCTGAGACGATGGAGATGAATACATTGATGTTACGTTGGCCGGCAAGCTGACACTCATTGAATGACATTAGCAAGCCTCAACAAGAGTCAAAATATCACTGCTTGTTATTCAGAATATTGTTAAAAAGAAGAAAAGACAAAGCTATTTCACAGTCCTTTTCACATGCTTGTGAGTGAGAGAGTTAAAGAGTAATTGTCACTCTGGGTGAAGTTATGGCTGCTTAATGGTTTGAAATGATAGGCTTCTGACCACAGTGGATGAGGATTTTTGAGTCATCTCAAAGAGAGGTCATCAGAGACAACTGACAGCAGCTACTGGAGAGTGACAGGCCACAGGGGACAGGCGCTGAATCTGCCGAATCATTTTCTCACTTATGCAACATGGGGGTTGTCATTGGTCACGATGACGCAAATTGGAAGTTCAGGAGTCGGGTCATCCCCAGATGTTAACATACTTACTTTCTTAAAACGATTTTGTCACCCCGATAATACATTTGGCTAAAAGGTGTTGTTTTCCGCTTCTTGCTTTGAGTAAAAAGAAAGATAAAAAATCACATTGAGTGCCTTGCATGCATCTCTTTACTTAGTCTCACTTTAGAGACGTTTGAAGTTTGAGATTTTTTGAGAGATTTATATTTTGTGCACAGTTGCATTTTACTGTGTAAAGACAAATCTTTCAAGCCACGGACTGAACACGTATAGTAGATGTCCAGTCCAAGTCCTCTTCAAGACAGACACTTTGTTTTAACAGTGATAGGTTGCCTCTTTTCTTTTCAGAGCCGAGTCCTTATTTGACTCTGATCCCTTTGAGAGATGCAGCCTAATATCGTCACTGACTCATAGTCCATGTAACAAGGCAAATATTACCAGTAGAGGCTTTAGATTTGCGTCTCAAACAAAGGCCTAGTCTGCATTTTATGACTTCTACGGCTTCATCTCAGACACAGCTGCCCTAATTGTATCCCAGTTCACCAGGGCTACTATTAGCTGAATTGGATTAGATTGACGTATCTACCTCCTGACGTCCTCAGACTTGTTCTGAGACATACAGCAAGTGGTCATGCTGGTGTCAGCAATGTCATGGATCCTTCAGCCAGAGCACCCTTGTTTTTATGGGTGAGGATTATGATGTTTCCATATTGGAGGGTGGGATACATTTACCTTTAGAAATGTTCAGGGATCTGTTTGTTTGTCATGTTTGACCTCATCCATTTATACCTGATTTTGGGATTGTTTTCCCCAAGACACTTTTTGCCAGTAGACCAAGCAACAAGGCCAGACTGTTGCTTTCTATCTAAAGGTAGATTGGCATGTCCAGAACATCGCCTACTATTGACTTCTTTCCCGTGATGCAACACTGCAGGAATGTTCCCTCTTGTGTGTGGAATGCAGCAGGAGGAGGCCATAGGGTGGCTTCTGTCTCAATGGCTTCTTTTCTTCCTCAGTCAGGGTTGGCCTATATGCTACAGAAATCTCCACAGGAATGTTCCCACTCTGTGGCCTGTGTTGTGCCCCTGCTGGAAAAGGCCATTTGCTGTGGCCCACTCTTGTTTCCCGTTTGGCCATGACATTTATAGCATAGACTCGGTCATAATCGTGCGGTCGTATAATGTCCAACCAAATCTGACCGGATTTGGCACGCCATCACCATAAGTCTTCTCTTTGCTCAGACCTAGACCTGTTAGGAATAATGCTATTAACATTTGTGGTAGACCTGTGTAGGCTTAGGCGATTTGCAGTCTTCTTTGTACTGTTTTTGTTTTGTTTTTTGTCTTGTCATTGCAGCTGGGTGCGGCTCTCCGTATTCACATCCCTCACAGGTGATTTCTATATAGATAGAACATTATGTGACCTTAATACGTAGTATGTGAGTATATAGGTGCCCTGTGCACAGCCGTGCTATTAATCCAGGGTGCAGCTAGAGCAGGAGCAAAATGGCATTCAGGAACAAGTAATCCAGCGCACACCAGGAATGTTAGATTTAAATCTAACATTCCTGGTGTGCGCTGGATTACTTGTTCCTGAATGCCATTATGTGACCTTGTTAAGAACACTTGAGATAAGTGTGAAACACGTACTATATTTGCCTACTGTAATAGATGTAATACTTCTCGTTACTGTATATATCAATTCATAGTTGTGTGCATTACTGTGTATACTGTAAGTTGCCTTTTCTGTGTCTGGCCAGTTAACCCAAAAGGAGTAACAAACACAATATTATACTATTGATTTTGCTCATTTGGCCCTCGTCTTCTCTGTCTAAAAAGCAGCATGGTTGAGTATTGAGTTTGGAGCTCGTCCTTCAACTGGAGGACCTTGGTTCATGCCCCCATGTCTGCAAGTGTCCGACCTACTGAAGTGTCATTGAGCAAGACACTGAATCCCTATCCGCTCCAGGAGTGCTGTTCTGTAGCTGACCCTAGCTCTGATTCCCCTGTGGGGAGGTGCAAGCAAAGATAATTTCAATAAAGTATCACAAATTGCAGAAAGGGAAAAGGAGATACAATCGGAGTACTCTGGAATTTCCACACATCAATGTTACATATTTTCATTAGGATTTAGTCTGGTTGTTTTCAATATTTCAGTCTTTCAAACAACCTCCAAAAGATGAAAAGTGTTGTTTTTTTCCACACAGTAATAACTAGTATCCCAGCTGTAGGTTATATCTCTGTTTTCTCTGCTGTTTGTTTCATTATTAATGAGAGAGAGGGAGGGAACAGCACCCTGCATCATATTCAGAGAGAGAGCCCACGGGGAGAGCGTCACGCAACCGGGAGCAGAGCGAACTTCAGGGGGAAGGTCCTATGAGAGGTTGCCATTAGTTTGTTTAGTAAATGGCACTATTCAGTTTGACTTCATGACACACTTCCAGGTGACGCATGGCAAATAAGGCTGTTTACCAATGTGGTTCTCTTTTTCAGTCTGCATAGTCACGCTGTCCGTTTTGAGGCTGAGCTCCTGCACTGTCATTGGGTCCTTGATTGGTCCATGATGATGCACGACGTCGGCATGTGGTCGCCATTTTCAAAACTATTAACCTTTCAATCAACTTAAGCCCTCCCCAGGGTGTGTGTGTGCGTGTGCTTGTGTGCGTGCGTTCATACAGTGTTTCCTGTAGAATTGTAGTTATGGGGCTTACTAAGGTTAGTTCCTGGACCCATTCCAGGATTAGATCCAGTTGGTGTTGGAGTTTAAGAATGGTTCACAATTTTGATATTCATATAATGATGCATGGATTTCCCCCCCCACCTATTTTATTTTTGGGGAGGAGCTGAGCAATAAGACCAGGTGATGAATGTAAACGTTTCCCTGTGCCTCGGTAGTACCTGGCTGTACACTCCACTCAGCAGTGTTCTGCTGCACTGTGCTCCTCCCCACGGTATGGGGAGCATGGTGTGAGATAATGACACAAATCCTTTACCAGGGCCAGGCGCTCTAATTACACCTGCTCCTCCGGGGAGCTTTCGCACAATGTTAACCATATGTTAACTCCCATTGTCAAGATCAGATCTGCCTCTCATCGTTTACGTCCCCATCCTTGAGTTGAGCATTCATGCATGTATGAATATGTATACATACACTGTCATGTTTTGTGTTTGCTTATAAAGCACTAGAGGACTTTGACAAAAAGGAGAGCAATATGTTGTTGAGCTGGCCTGTACAATGCCCTACTTGCCTGGTTTTATTTTCTCCCTTAAGATTGTCAGTGTGTTGCTGTTTTAGGCTCCCGCCACATCTCTCTCTCTCTCTCTCTCTCTCTCCCTCTCCCTCTCCCTCTCCCTCTCCCTCTCCTCTCAGTGCTTTATTGGCACGACTTGAGGAATTCCATACATTGCCAAAGCAGAAGGTGACAAAATGAGTAACACTTACTATAGAATATCCCAATGTGCTTGCACTTTTTAGGTGCTCGGGGCAGGATATGCTTGATTGGAGTGAGTGGACCTACATTGACTTTAAAAACTCCACCAAAGTGCCATGGTAGCACAGTGTTGTAACTATTTACGTTCAGTGCCGTCTGTATGTATGTGGGTATGTGTGTATCTATGTATGTACAGTAGCAGCCCAAGGTACCCTGGAGCTGATCACATTTTGAGGTCCAAAGGGCATGGTCATGGGTGTCAAAAACGCACATTCGGCTATAAGGCGCAAGTTGCCACCTCGCCCATGCACAGTCTAGTTAATTAATGCATTGACTTAGCCACTACAGTTAGAAAATGACAGAGCTACTTCCTGATATGTGAATGTGAGGACCCTGACCATGCTTGTGACTTGTGCCGTGCTCCCTGGTGTATCAGCGCACACTGTATTTCCCTTATGCCTGGGATCTTAGTGCACTGCGCCACCTAAACAGTGCATACTGTAATTCCCCTAAGCACTGTGTATGCCAAAAAGCGCAATGAACAAACACACAGAGTCCGTCTCTTAATGATTGAATAAGAGCAGATTAGGTATCTATACAGTGTTATTCGTCACTTGGTATTGTTGGCCATTGTCCTTAATGTGCGATAACAAATTGTGCTGCTAAAATTGCACACTGACTCACAACATAAACAGGGAATGTTTTTGGAGACTCTCTTCATGTCTCACAGGGTAGTAAGAAGTGAGATTCTGTCTGTCACGGTGGTCAAATATCCCGCCACCCTGTACTCTCTGTTTAGGGTCAAAATAGAAGTCTAGTTTGCTCAGAGATTTGGTTTATTTTCTAATTTCCGTTTTGTTTTGACAAGTTTGGTTGGGCCAGATGGATTGAGGGCTTTTTTTTGAAGCCATGAAATGTGTGGCCAGAGTTTCAGAACCAGCTAGTAGAGGAGACTCATATCTGTGTTCAACTCTTGTTATTTCAGGGCTTTGTAATGATAGGAGTGAGGATTGCTGGATTGGAGATGTTTGATGGCTTGCTTTTGAATTTTGATAATGAGTGGATATTGGCTGAGTACTGCCCTGCATGATTTATTGGCTCTGTTCCTTTGGACTTTTAGTATATCTTTGCACATTCTTGGATGTAGGGCTTCTGCTCTGTTGTATACCCTTTAAAGGGGGAAAGAAGAACAAGATCATGAGCAAAGATGAGACATCTGACCTCTTATAGTTATAGTTACCAACGGACTAACGATTACGGCAACAAGGAGCGCCATGGCAGTGAATGCATTATAAGGAAAGCCTTGTAGAGCTTTTTATGCAGTAAAGCAAAGATTCCACAATAATACGCTAAGTGGGAAAAGCAACCATACATAATCCATAAATAATATTACATACAGACAAAAAACTCTAGGCCAGTTTCCGTTGGTAATAAATATGCAAAAAAAGCACAACATTTCTTGATGTATCTTCAGTGTAGCCACAAGATTCATGTTTAAAACATTCAAAACCCAAGAGTTGAAGCCTAAACAAACAACCCTGAGTGAGTTGTTGCTAAAACTGACCAACACTGATCGATCAAACTTAATACACTCTCATTACAACACTGCTTTTCTAACCCCGTGTCAAATAAACCAAATTATGAAACAAAGCAAATTATCTTATTTGGAACATTGGGATGAAGAAACCGAAACGTAAAGTAAATAAATGTTATCGTGACCTAAACAGAAAATATGGACTG
Organism: Acanthochaenus luetkenii; assembly: GCA_900312575.1. Classification (NCBI taxonomy): domain Eukaryota; kingdom Metazoa; phylum Chordata; class Actinopteri; order Beryciformes; family Stephanoberycidae; genus Acanthochaenus; species Acanthochaenus luetkenii. The sequence continues at coordinate 4,690 of OMOT01027075.1, read as the reverse complement.
GCCGATTGTCTCTTTACTGTCAGAGATAAAAAGTTGACAGTTCCTTACCAAGTACAGGCTCAGTGACCATCAATTGGCACTACAAAAAAATAAATATATAAAATGACTGATGACTAGCGATGTGCATGACAGGCCAAAATGATTTTTGAATAATAATGCCATTCCATTCTTTCCATGCCTTAGCTGCGTGCGCTGCTCTGTTATCGCCCTCTCCAGCAGCATTTCACTCTAATAATGTAGAGTATAGGGCATTTAAATAGCCACCGGATGGCAGTGTGAACCATATGCCGAAGATCACTTACACAATAGGCTAGTATAGCGTACAGCACCGAAAAGTGAAATTATAAAACAATTATTCTTTCTGTGCAGAGGACGGACCCCCAGCTCCTGGCCCAGTTCTACTATGCTGATGAGGAGCTGAATCAGGTGGCCACAGAGCTGGACAGCCTCGACGGCAGGAAGGATCCTCAGAGATGTACCCTCCTGGTCAACCAGTTCCGCTCCTGTCAGGTCAGTAGGGTGAAACAAAAACAACTTTTTACTTCTCACCTACTCTTCTAAAATCCACTATATTCAAATGTGTGGATTGAAACATTATTATTAAAGAATGCACATAAATGGATCACTGAGCCACCAGGACGCCCCCATAAGGGACTAAGGCGTGTCCATTTAGACACGACATCCTGAGTTCGAATCCGGGCCGGGACCTCTGTCGCATGTCATCCCCTCTCTCTCTCACAGTCTTTCCCATCTTTTACTTGTAATGAATACAAAAATGCCCCTGAAAAGTCACTCATGGCCAAGTGAAGGGGCTAAAACTGGAATAGACTGTTGTATTTTGGCCCAGCTTGGATTTGACTCTTGAGTCAGGAGTTCATATGTTTGTTTTCAGATGGATTTGCTGTCACATGCACAGTTACCTGGTTGGACGTCGGTTTGACCTGGAAGTAGAAAATAGCTACTAGCCATATCACCCCGTCCCGTAGATAGGCACGGTGATATGGCTAGTGCCTCACCAAACATTGCCTGGTCAAGTTCTTACATCAAGCCATTTCACTGATAAGACGAGATAAGGAGGCTTTGTTTGGGAGCAGCCAGTGCACACAGTCGGTTGCTTTGATAAGACTGGGCTGTGTGTTATGTAGGTTAGTAGTAAATGGTTACAAGAGTGGCTTATTTAGGAAGAGGCACTCTAGAACTGCTGCTTTGATTTGAGGTAATTGGGTTGAGATCAAACTTTCTTTTAGAAATATGTTTGTTTGTTTTTGTCCTCTGAAGATGAATCAACTGGAACTTGAGCTAAAACATTACGGGTAAATACCCAGTTTACTCTGCAACAAAAGTTTAGCGCTTTAGCTGCTAAATGAACCACTGACTGTAGTGAAGATATAAAGTTTGCAGCCTCGGATTTGGATGAGTTATTGTTTTTTGGTGGTATAGTGTACTGTTGCAGGTCTTTTTGTGGTCAAGGCTGAGAGGAGCTGAAGGGATGATGCTGTGCATGAGTGATTGCTGCCATGCTGCATCATGCTGAGAGAGCTGAGGGTGATGGAGGGAGGTCATCAGCTGGTCCAATGTGCCTCAGCCTCCGCCCACCTCCTGGGCACACGGGGGAGATTCACTTAATAAGGTCATCACTTGATTCCCGACTGTTTTCTTTCTCTTTCCCTCCATCCTCCTCTCTTCCAAGCTGTCACTTGTGTTTATTCCCTGTTTCTTCACACTGTTTCTTTCTATTTTCTCCAACCTCTTCTCTCTTTTGCTCACTCGTCTCGCTCTTTTGCTTTCTTTCACCTCCCTCCAAGCTTTCTCGCTTTTTCGTATTCACCTCATTAGCGCCCCAAATTGAGCGGGCCGTGAAGTGCTGGATGTTAGGTTTGCGTTATGCAAACTCCAAGCCTTTAGCTGAGTCGAGCTTTTTCAGCAATTGTGATTGAACAGTCCTGGCTAGACTGTGTCCGTACCTCAAACTCTGACTTTCGCTTCAGTTGCAGTGAAATGTTAAACAGGAAACTACGCTGTTTCCCTAGTTATATGGCCAGAGAGGAGCCTTTTCAGTGGCCTACCTCCTGAAGGACTTGGAGCACAATTTAAGCAGCGTGATACCCCACAACCCCGAGGCACCAAGAATAGAAGGCTCTCATGCCAAAGTTTTGCACTTGAACCTGCCACTGCTGCTATCAGCTCTTATTCATGGGCCTCTGCGGGGGGTACTGGCAAGCTGCTCATATTATGTTGGCACGGCTGTTCTCACAGTGTGGCCTGCTGGAGCAGGCGAGTGAGGGTGTGATGGCATACACAAGAGAGGGAGCGAGAGAAGGAGTGCGAAAGATAGACAGTGAAACAAGTAAGAGATGGGTTGAAAGAAGAAAGGAAAGTAGTCTTTTGTCAGATGCTGATATAACGGGTACCATGCAAAAGTCACTGCTGCAGGATGATTTGAAACTGAGAGTAGTGAAGGTTATCGCCAATGTCCCAGCCGGAAGAAGCACAGAGGCGGTAGGGGCTGCCATGCTGGTACTCAGACTGGGCCGAGACGCATGCACAGCACACAGCCATAAAGGAGTCAGTGGTTAAGCTCTCTCTCTCTCTCAGCGCTTTTTAATCTTTCTCCTCGGGGCAAGCGGAGTAAGACGCAGTGCTGTGCCTGACAAGATTACAGTGCGCATTGCAGCCGCAGCTGAGTGAAAGGTTCATTGTAAGTCATTGTTATGGTTGTTGTACATGCCAGCGGCACATAAGCTCTTGATTAGCTCTTGCTGTGCGTGACACTGCGTTTGCGCCGCTGGAATTATGGGCTTCAGTTTAGTGTTTTTATTGAGGGAGAATCAAGCTTTGAGGGCCATAATGGTCCCATGAACTTGTCTAATTGTTTTCAGTCACATCCCAATCAATGGTCTTCAAGACTCTGCAATACAATGGCTTTTCAGGAACAGGCTTGTATGTCCATCAGCCTGTTTTCAGTCACTCACTCACTAGAACGCACCTCAGCTTTATCCTTCCAACTCGTTTGCTCAATTTTGTTTTCTGTTGTATCTGCAGGACAATGTGTTGAATATTATCAATCAGATCATGGATGAATGTATCCCCAACGACCGGGCCAACAGAGACTTCTGTGTCAAGTTCCCTGAGGAGATTCGTCATGACAACTTGGCAGGGCAGCTGTGGTTTGGGGCTGAGGTAGTGTATTCCCTCCAGCATCAATCTGTAGAAAACAACCTTGCACCAGTCATACTCACGTGCAGTTGCACACTTGTATGCACACACGCATGGCACACACCAAAAATACTAACCCTAACCCAACCTCTTGATCTTCAAGTGTGCCATTTTAAACATAATTACTTAAAACACCTATACACGGCAAGATCATGTATGGTGTACTTGTATGTGCTTCTGTGCAGTGTTTGGCCGCTGGCTCCATCATCATGAACAGGGAGATAGAGAGCATGGCCATGAGGCCTCTGGCCAAGGACCTGACACGCAGCCTGGAGGAGGTACGCAACATCACCAGAGACCAGGCCCTGAGAGACCTCAACTTGTACACAGACCGCATGAGGGACGCACTACGTCACTTTGACAGCCTTTTTGCTGAGTTTGAGCTCAGGTAAGTTAGGACTTCACATGTTGGCAGTTTTAGCAACATTACATTAGATTTTTTTAGCTTTAATCCACATTTATCATCCTCTTTGTAGGCTCTTTGTTATAGGTTTTTCACAAACCATTTGACATTTCTGTCAATGTTATTACATTCCGCTTCCTTCCTCTTCTTCCATTGCCAGTTATGTGTCAGCCATGGTGCCTGTGAAGTCTCCCAAAGAATACTATGTACAGCAGGAGGTGATTGTGCTCTTCTGTGAGACTGTGGAGAGGTGAGTTTACAGAGGAACAGACAGTCTTGAAATACAACAGAAGGGATAAGCCCATGGAGTGCTGTTGATTTGATTAGATTGAAGGGAGGGAATTTTCCAGAACCTAAATCTGAGTAATGCTAGGAGGAAATGCAGTGGTTTTTTTTAAAAACCTTTTTTTCTGCTGTGCTTTTGTCTCAGGGCTCTGAAGCTGGGCTATCTCACTCAAGACATGATCGATGACTATGAACCCGCACTGATGTTTACAATTCCCAGACTAGCCATTGTGTGGTAAGTGTTGCCTCTCCCCTCCATTCTTCTGCCCACCTCTCTTCCCGTCTTCCCCACTAACAGAATTCTTAAACATCTTTTCTTTGTTTTTTAGTGGGTTGGTTGTGTATTCAGAAGGTCCCCTCAACCTAGATCGAAAACCAGAGGACATGTCTGAGCTTTTCCGGCCTTTCCGTACTTTATTGAAGAAAATCAGGTATAGTCTGAGTATCAAATGTGGGTCAAAACAACATCACAAAACCTGGATCTATCCTTATTGTGGCAATATGCAAAATACCATATGTGTCATTATGTTACAGCAGTGCTGTGATGCTTTTACAGAGACTTGCTGCAGACCCTGACTGCGGAGGAGTTGTTGATGCTGGAGAGGAACCTTTGCATCTCTCAGGACGGGGAGTTGGTCCAGGGGCTAGACACGAGCACTATACCAGCACCAGTCCCAGAACCAGTCCCAGAACCAGTCCCAGAACCAGCCCCAGAACCAGAACCAGAACCAGTCCCGGGACAACCCTCATCCTGCCCCACTAATGACACTCCCAAGGAGGAGAGTG
>OMOT01027073.1:0-11277 GCA_900312575.1 Acanthochaenus luetkenii | reverse complement strand
CTGAAGAACAGCACTTTTGTCCTTGATGGAAACATTGTGTGCTCTCTGAGACGCTGCGTACATATCATGGGACACAGATAGGTCTGATTGTGTTGTTCTCTCTGAGTAAAAAGTGAGCACTTATTCCTGTGTTATATAAGTGATTTAATATACAAAGTGTGGGCTATTCTCTCAATAAAGCAATGCAAAAAAATGAATTGTAATTTTCATTAAAAGCTTAAAAACTACTAATTGTTATATAACAATCAAATGCACCAGACATTTCATAATATCCTAATGGATATAACAAAAATGTAGATTACTCGTGGACTATTTGCATGACAATAGGTTACAATTACTGTACATGTATCTGGAAAATATAGGCACGGGGGAGTGATCCTTTGACATACGGATTATGAAGATTACAGGTAAAAACTTTTTTTTTTTAAGTGTATTTTAAATAAATGAGAGCTTGCTATTTTTAGATATAACAGATCACGTCGCTTTACTCTCGACACTATTGTGTTAATGGGGCATTACGGTTAAAGCATGGCGACATCGGCAGCAATCCTCTAAACCCAGCAGTGCAATTTCAGCTGGAGATGAAACACACGATGCTGTCAGCATTCATATGTTACCATCCAAGTGGCATCATTCATTCATCAGCTATTCAATGCACATGAGAATAGTCTATTACATTTTGACACCTTATGAATGATACATTAATGTAATGCACATTGATTGAAAAGTAATCCCTTTGGTTGTGACATATAATCCCCCATACATTAGTCATACAGATTGCATGTGCTCCAACAGATCCCTTTCCAAAAAATCCAAAGCATCATGAATATATTTTTAGGTTTGCTTGTTTGAATTGTCTGTTAGAATCAGCTGCCAAAATGAATGAAGCGTTAAAGTGTGTGAATCAAACCAATCAGATACCTGCACATTGCCATGACCTCATTGTGAAAAATAAATGAGCTCACAGAAAGCAAGACTTTATATTTACTAGGATGGACAGCTGGTACATACTAATGGCCTCATCCATTTTTAAATGAGACTTTCATAAGAAAACAAGAGAAGCCCTAAAATGGCTGAAAGCTTTCTAAAGGTAAACATTTTTAGATTTAAAATCTTATTTGCAATAATTGCCCAGTAAAGATAATCAAACATTTCATGAATTGATGGTCTAAAGTCATTTTATATTTCCCAAAATGGAAACACAGCCAAACATGGCACCACATACAATATCGTGTATTCTCTCTGCGGCTTCGTATTGTTAATGTATTGACACCACGTCAGTGGGGGAGCTTGAAGATTTAACTGTAACGTATGGAAACCAGAAATAGCGGTTACAAAAACTCAACGGTTAAGGTGAAAGAGCAACAAGGCGGCTGAGAGAACATTAGGATTTAAAAGCCGTTTTAAGCTCAGGAAGCCTAGTCTCCAAAACAATTTTGACCACGAGATGTAAACAAAGGCAATGAACCAGAAATGGAAATGCTTTTCCACAAAGCAACACAACCAATCGCGTGACATTTTAGACCAATTGCAGACAGTCCCGCGCTGATGTGCGCAGAATTCGACAAGTTCGACCAGCAAGGTTAATGCGGCGCTTCGTTTAAAAAAACATGTCCTTTTGTCCTTTTCTCCACAGGACTTGTGGCATTAAGTGACCGAGGTAGAGCACAATACAGCAATCAGTGCTCTGGGGGTATTTTAGCACTTGCTTGAGTTGAAAAACGGACTGAATAAAAAGAGGTCACACTCCAAGCAATCAGCCCCTTTTCCACTGTTAACCAAGGGTGCATCAACCAGGCTGCTGCCTGCTGCTTGTGTAAGACCACTAATTGTAACTGCCTTCCCAATAATGCCTCTAAAATGGAGAATCCTTACGCGCTGTTTAATCATCCAAGGTGTCTCTCATAGGCCATTAACATTCCACCCCTTTGATTTGCTTATTGAAGAGGCTGCTGTTGTGACCCTTGACTGGGTGTTCAGATTGATTCTAGTGTGGGGGCGGCAGTAGCTCAGGAGGTAGAGTTCGCACCCAGCTAACTGCAAGGTTGAAGGTTCAAGTCCACCTCCTCCCAGGAAAAAATAAAGATCTGTCTTTGGATAAATGCCGTAATGTAATGTAAGTGTTGTTCAAAGCCATTCTATCGCTTCACAATTTCAAATCACAACATTTTTGTTACGTCAAAGCTCTTTAAATAGACAATTTTAGCAATGGTAATTTTTTGTCAGTCAAATGCACCTTAAGACAAGTTGTGTATCTGACTGACCCTGGAACAGATATTGGCCATAAAGTGACAATAGAATAGAAACTAAACTCTAATTGATTGAATTTTTAACACTACATGTCTCAAAGTGTAATTAATAAGCTTGACATTTTGACCATACAGTAGATTTTTAATTAACCACAGGTTTTCTTTTTGCTTAGGAATGAATGAAACAAGTTAGTAGTAACAACAGCATGACTATGACGTTCATAGAAGGGCTAGTAAAAACAACATGTATTTCCCAGTATGACTTCCAGAAGAAACCATGCAGACTTCATACAACATTGTTTCATGTAAATTACACATGAGATATTTAGTCATTTAGAGGAAGGCAAATCTTGAAATAGAAAAAAACCATCTACTGAAATCTCAATGTAGCTTCAATCAAGCCACAACATCCAGACAATGTTAAGCATTCTGCAAACATTCGAAGAGTAAAAAGCATATCAAGGAAATAAAAAGGGTGGCTATTATCCTTGTTTGAGTTTGACTGTAATCATGTTCTGCTGAAGTGCAAATCACCGATTTATACGAGACAGAAAGATGGACTGCTGCTGACTAGCTCTAGCGAAGCAACCAGACATTCCACGAATATGTCTATAAAGCCCATTAAAGGATCTGCAGAGCCATTCATGGATTAACTACAGAAATATACATCACATGTTAAGTCATCAAATGCCGTGTGTTCAAATACAACAGAATCCCTGCACTTCACACAGTTTAATAGTCTGCATGTCTGAAACATGAATGTTAATGTACAGGGTTGAGGATGAAGAGTGATGGGGGACAAATGGAAAACAAAGTGGCAGCATCTACTTTGAAAAACACCGTCAAACTGATTAGTGAGTAAAAACATTGCTTGCACACATGGGCTGAACCGTGCATGGTATATTGCGAGAGAGGGGTCTGTAACTGGCCTGTCAGCATGAGCGTTCCACTTTCCACTTACTACAAGGTCGCTGGTACTGAGGTCTTTGAACCATGTTTTTATTGCCCTGAAAATGACTGGAATGCATGGGGGGGGAAACTGTCTATATCAAAAGGCAACAGTGTGCATGGATGAAACCGTGTAGGACCAGACAAGTTGATAACACACATTTTACCGTGCACTGTAAATACCACATAGCAACATAGTTTCAAGTGAATTTGTCACATGAAAAGGCAATTCCGTTTCTAAAAGGAGAACTAATGCACCATGCGTTCTGTACAGATTCTATATTTTCCGAATGTTTTTATTCAGAAAGAAAAACAAATCACTATCTCAAGCAGAAGATGGAAAGGGAATTCATCTAATCTCCTCAGCACATAAAAAGGTAATGTCAGAGTTCCTCATCTACAGCATATCTGCTGGCAATCCCTTTCACATTCACTCAAGGCAGCAACCCATCAACTGCCTCAGACACGTTAAACTGAAACTAACATGCCTTGTAGCTCCCAACACCACAAAAATGCATTTACTATTCCTTGGTGTAGACCATATGGTGCACATGATTCCTGCTAAAACTATCAAGGATAAGACATTAAAGCTAGTAAGCTTATTCCACTGGGGTCTTGTTCAATGTGAACAACCAGGCTACAAAACACCATCAGTGAAACTATTTGCAGAAACAGTTATAAACCAAAACCTCTTAGGGGTAATGGGAGTCCCAAGGAAAGCTTAATTTAAAATGGCTACTAAAAATTAATACGAAAATACCGGCTTGTAAATGAGCTGAAAGTGTAATTACTATCACATGTCATGTAAAGAGAGTGATGAACAGACATGAGAACAGAACACAATGACGCAAGTATGATTCTTTAATGTTCAAAAATGAATCTAACTAAAGTCAAATTCACTGAAAGGAAGTGTTTCTTAAAGCCTATGTGTAGAATATTTACCTCTATATATCATTCTCAAATGAACTAGCATTGGCTAACTTACTACTGCAACATTAGGTGGCTAATACTCTCGTTTGATTATTGCTAGTTTTGTGCCTTGGGAAGAATAACACGTTTATTCCAGTTCCATTATTCCATCTGCATTATGACAATTTCACGTCACCTCGACTGTATACAGATGTGTCTTCTCTCTGCAGTCTGCAGTGATGATGTACAACACTACCACTAAGGGACTGAAGGGGTCGCCAAAGTCATCAAGTTTCAAATTCTATTCTATTCTATTCTATCTAATTTATTTGTATTTACTTTCTTAGTAGTGACAAGCAAGCTTTGCCCTTCAACAGCATAGGACTCAATGTTTCTCAGTTTCACAGTTTGTCAGGTTAATTCGGCAGTGGTGGAGGAAATCTATTAAAATAATTCTGTTGATGTTTTGTTTTTTTCTGTTGTGTGTGTATATATCTAACTAAGCTATATTTTGACTACATATTTATTGACTTTTCATTTAGCGAGCTCAGTATCTTATCTTTCTTCGGGTGCTTAAGTCTGTTACTCTAATGACTATAAGCTAATGAGGCTTTCTATTGCAATATGAACTGACTATTATACTCCCATTTGATTATTGCTAGTTTTGAGGAGCAAATATAACATACAGCTAGTCACAAATAGGCTACCTCCTCAACATGCAGCAGCAAATCCAGAGGCTTTCAAGCGTTGCCTCTCTGTTCAGTACGCGTTGGCACAGACACGGACACGGACACGGACACGGACACAATGCCCGCTTACTCCTTTTCAGGGTCACGGGGGGCTGGAGCCTATCCCAGCATACATTGGGCAGAAAGGCAGGGAGACACCCTGGACAGGTCGCCAGTCCATCACAGGGCTAAGACTGACAGATCATATTCATACTTGCACCTGCAGATGACATGAATAAATACATCATCCATTTGGCCTTCAATACACCATCAACATCACACTTGTGGCAAATGTGAATTAACTCCCTGCAGAACCATACAGGCAACTATATTCACACGGATCACTTAAACTGCAGAGCCATGACTGAACCATAACACCGTCATCTGAATTTGAATTGGCTCAGATCTGCCCTGTACTGCAGTGAGAGGGTTTCTTCCTCTTTGCTGGAAACTCTGGAGCTGTGAACTGCATACACACAAACCCATAAGCCCCAGAGGTTTGCAATGAAACTAATAAAGGTCCTTTTAAGAAATACGGCCTTCTCTCAGCCATAAGCCAGGGGGGATGGTCCTACCCAAAATTTGAGCTGCGTCCAAATCACGTCAAAAACTGGATCAGATCTGTGGGATCCTACTCATCCAAGCCTTGATAATTTAGGATATTGACTCTGTGTCTTCAAACTAATTTAATATTTCATGTTGCATTGAGGATAGGAAGAGCAGCATGGGTCAAGGGAGCTCCTGTGTATTTGAAACCCAATCCCTTGTGCAACAGTGGGGGCAGGGCTCAGAAGAACCTGAACCTCGATGGGAAAGGCAGCTACACGGCTGAGAATTTTCACAAGTCAACGCAACTGAGGTACTCTGGGATTCCAGGAAGAAAAAAATCATCATGGTGTTGGCAAACAATCAGTGTGTCCATGACTGTTACTTTATCATATATAACACATTTCTTAGCCCAGTTTTCACACTTTCAAGATGCCTGTATTTCCAGTATTAACAATGAAAACAATGTTGATATTGGAAATACTGAACACAGAGTAGAAGATAGAAGCCAGTAAACCTTATCAAAGACCGACAGAAGAGAGGCCGCTTGATACTCTGAACTTTGACAAAATGTTTGACACATGGCTGTACAATTTCATAGATGACCATCGCCACATACTGTATATGTCTAGGTATTCAACTGAAACTTCACAAAAATCACTCATGTCATCATGTCCACAATGGGAAAGAAAAGCGACAGCCAAGATTGATTGGTCTGTAGAAATGACCAAAACTATCACATCCAGTGCATTAAAGCAACGTTAGACATGATTAAAGACTGTCCGCTCTTAGCCCTGATTGATACTTACTCAAACAGATTTTGAACATGCAGGGTCATATGATCAGTACAGAACAGAAAGTACAGTACAAATGAGCTGATTTAATCATTAAGTCGCCAAGGATAAAAACAACAACAACAACAAAAAACAACGAAGACAATATTGCCATCGACTCAAAAATAAAATTCTAATCAAAAATTGTAATTTAAAACATATCTAACCACATGACGGACTTTTGGAGATTGCATGCAACTATGCACGTATGTCACAACGGACAAAACATGTATCTCTTTCATGCAGGCTTCGCTTTATCGGAAGAGCCTGTTGAAGTTCTTACAGCAGAGGCACATCATTAAAATATCTGTGTTAGTAGTGTAACTTTTTCAGCGAGGTGTAAAAGTGGCATTGAGTTACACATACTCCAGCATTCTTCAAGTGGAAAAGTTGAAGACGAAAAAAAGCGGGGGTCATGGGAAGTCAAGAAAACAAGCCCTTTCCTGAGTCAAACACAACCATGGTATAACCTTACCATGCCAATGAAACTGAAGACTCCCCTATTAACACACACGTTATGAAACAGACTCACGGGCCCTCTCAAAAGTGAGCAATGTGTCAGTCATTACAAAAAAAGGTGACCATGTGATAAAGAAGGAAATGTTTTCCTGAGAGAAAATTCAAGAAATCAGAGTTTACACCTCGATGATGCTTAAATCCACGGTATGGTGCCGTAAAAAGAAATTACAAAGCAGGATGTCTCTCATTTGGATGGAAAACTTACATTGTAAATAAGGTGGGTAGAAATCCCATCTCTGTGCTGGAATACTCTCAATCAATCCATCACATTTATTTATAAAGCCCTTTTATACAAGCATGTCTCAAAGGGCTTTCTCTCAAATCCTAAAGCTTTATACCCAACCGCTCATTTCCTTTTATTTGCAGTCCATCACACACAAAATTTCACAACACTCGTTCTCCCAGAGCCAAGAGTGTAAACAAGGTATTTTGGTGTGACTGAATGACATGACATTTGACCTGACAAATTAATGCTGTGGACATTTGCCATAGAACTACATGGTTATCCTATGGTTAGTGTACTATCATTAATTATACTTGGAACACAACTTTAAAAGCCTCCTAGGGCTGTTTGATAAGAGGATATATATCATGGGATGATAGAAACATTTATATCGGCACGGTAGATAGTTTCATCTATCGTTTCTATCGCCATTGCAGCAAAAAAAGAAGCAGAACTGCTTTACGGCAGTATTTTATGTCATTCCCGACCCCGCTTTACGTTCTCTACATGTGGACTGGAATAACAAACAAACAGGGAGGAGCGTGACACAGAACGAAACTCTATTGCATTTTTTAACTGCTTGTTAAATAACAGTTTTCAGTCACGCTAATTATTTCACTGATTTAGAACCAGAAAAATATGTATGCGATGGATCATCAGCTCTTATCACGTGTGGCTCTGTATGTAATCTGGACCGCTTAGCTCCCCTATATTTGACCAAACGCTTTGAGAATAAAGTTATTTTGACTCAATACTGGGTAAGTACCGTAAAGACACGATTAGACACGCAACACAATAAAAAGAGCGGCTGGCTGGATCATGGTTTCACAAGAGACGGCTCACTTGACTGCAGTCATACTGGGCTGTGAATAATCTGCTATGTTTTTGCCATCTTTAGTTGTCTTCTTCTGTAGATTAGTGAATTATTATTACTTAAAATTCCACACGATCTCTCCCTGCTGATGATCTTTGGCAGTGTTTGGATAGTCGGAAGTTCACAAATAAAAATGTTGTGTTAAGGGAGAAATGGGAAATAAAAATAAGAATAGGCAATCAATTCATGTTTTGCAAGCATTTTTTGAGTAAATCAATCAAATTTTGTAAAATGTATATATTTCAACGTTATTTTTAATCCAAAATGCGGTTGCGTCACTCAAGCATCATAGTTCCCACTAGGAGTTGGAAACTCTCCAGTTCCCAGGTGCCTTGAAGGCAGCCTTACAATCTCCATATCGCACAGACCTAAGGCCTCCATTAAGAAACTTGTGTCTCATTTTAACATGTTCCCTGACAACAGTGCATTTGCATCTGGCCTCTAATACCAAGTATATTTCTTGTAGAATAAAGCTTCAAGGCAATGTTACATGATCTGATCATGAAATGCCACAAAAAGACAAGTATCATCATACAGCAAAACAGTAGCACATACAAATAAATGACAGACTTAGGAAGATTGGCCAAACCAAGTTAATCTACCTGTCAGAAACTGACCACTGGTTACAATTATGATAATTCTTACTCTGTTTCGAGAGCAAAAACTAAATACCAGTGGGACAAATTATTTCATCATAAGTCAGTGGTTTACTGCCGTTTTGTGTGTTCAGACACAGTGGCATATTTCCTTATAAACAAATAGACCTAAGATCAGGTTGTAAGGAAGCAGCGATAAATCAAAGTGAGCTTCCTTTCCATTGTGTGCCCTATGAGAAGCCACACTACATGATATACTTTAACAAAGTATGGTTTTCTCTTTATTTTCATTTCCACACCTTATACAGAGAACGGGGCATATAAAGATGTCAGTCTCCAGGATTGACATCATACAGTCCTCTCATCCTATTCTACAGTACAAAGTGCACACTCTTCCTCTTAGTCTAAATTGGTATGTAGCACAAGTATGAAAATGAGTAATGGCATCAAATGGAATTATTGAAGTTACCATGGGGATTTGAAATTACTTACTTAAAATACTTTTCATCTTAGCCTGTTATTTTTCTTCACCAGACACTTTTCATGATGTGGGAAGAAGTTCCTGCATTTGTCATTAAGTGTTTATAAAAAAGCTACAGCCTGAAGCTAGCCGTGCCCTTGGTTTCAATGGGGAATGCTAACAACGCTAAAAGGTCCCTGTAGGGAAACTAAGGGACAAATGCAGAAATGTTCCCCATTCTGTGACAAATATCTAATAAATGAAAACAACAAGCCAACTTATTTGTTTTTTAAAGCTATTGCCGATGTAGCTTGTATTTTGGGGTTCATTTTGTTGTTTGGTGGTGTCTTTTTCGTATTCCTGCAGATACGTAGGTGGGGTGGCCAAACCAAGACGACGTGAGGTCACGTTGATATATTTCCTGTGCAGCTACAATGGAGTTTGATAGGGAAGAAAAAAACGTTCATCTATCTAAAACAAATTTGGTGTCCTTCAGAATTAAAGCGCACAGGCTCCTTTCTAGTCTCACTATTTTTGCACCAATGTTTCTCAATCATACAGGGAGAAATCCATCGCAGATGAGGCAGAGATACCAATTTCTCCACTGGAAATGTAGGACATCATTAATTGAAGTAGAAGTAGACGAGGCACGTTGAGGAAAAGTAGAAAATATATAATAAATAAAAAAGTACATCTCAACACTTCATGAACGTCACAAGTTGATTAGACCTAACAGTGTAACAGTATCTGAGGGTGGATTTTTCCTTTAACAATCATGCTAAGAAATGACACAGTTAACACAGCAGAAACATACGCCAGGGTGAGAAAATTGATCCTGGTGCTTTGTTGTCTCTCCTGAATCCTAATTGGGCCTGATGAGAGAAGGAATCCAGATGAAGGCCAGATCCCAACTGTTTGCACTGCGAAAGTAAATAAGGGATGAAATACTGGTTGCACGCAGGTAACAGCACTTTCCTGTCATGTCTGTGTCGGATGAAATCACCCAGGGCAAACAGTGAAAAAAATATTGGGTGTCACATAACTTTCCATAACTTTGGCTTGATTACTTAGAAATGAGTCTAGTTTCACAATTTCACGTGCGGGGAATCAAGTCAAAATGTGAAGGGTTTCATTCCCAAACCCTGACGATGAGGAAAAACTGTTATCATATTAAATTGGAGAGCAGCTCTTCCTTTATAAGTGTGCTTGACAGATAATGACACAGTGCAGTTCCTTACTTTGACCCAGCAGAAAGAAATAAGATTTCTTTAAGGAATTCTTTAACTGAGGCGTATGTCCCTTTAGTTTGTTCCCAGTTAGGCACATTTGTATTGACCCCAGAAATCACTCACGCCTTGTGTGAACGGTCATGTGGTATTTTATGTAGTGCGTCATTGCAGTTAAGAGTATTGGCTTGATACACATTATGCTTGAAATGAAAGGCTACAACCATGAATTACAACGTGAACTATTCTGTTCAAGCTGAACACGTTGATTTAACTATTACTTAACCCAGAGATCGCTGTCAGTTATCACGTTTTTGCCCTAAAGGCGCAAAGACGCCATTTCACACAAAAAATTAAAATAAATAGTCAACTTGTCAAAACTGCCTTCTACAACACAAAACATGACAACCTAGTCATAAGTCATATTTTGTCCAGACCTGACATAACGCATGGCTACCGTAGGCCTACGCTAACAGATACTACTTCCAGTCTTTCCAGTGAGGATCCACACACATGCAAGTCATCATGGAGAAAAACAAGGTCATGAGGTAGAAATTAGAACGCTGACCAAGGTTCCTGAAAATAGTGCTTCTGCCTAATAACTGAGTAAGCGAGGCAGTCAGACAGTCACACTGAACAAAGGCGCCAATGAGGAAGTGCTCTGGCTTCGTCTGCTGAGGTGAAAAACACTGCTGAGAGAATCCTCGTCTGTTCCTGCATCCGCCTGCTTCGCCTGAAGAAGTGGCACCGTAACGAGTTCAAGCATCATCAGTTCATTTGTATTTATGATACCAGCCAATGATCTACAACTCTACAATACAAACGCTTGACGTCCTTTCTGTGAACAGGGACACAGACGTTCCACTCCTAGGTTTTGGGGGCAACGGTTACCTTTTTGCGGAGAGGAACACTAACCAAACATCAAACTTTTTTTTTTAAACGGGTAAACAGTATTTACAGACACGGCCTTCAACGGCTGAATGTTGAATCAGCTTTAAATACACGGCTAAGTTATAATTGTTTTCCTCTGCCATCTAAACCAATGAGCCTAGAGGTCCACTGCGGCACAGTGACGGACCACATCACTGGGAGAATGCGCTGTACCCCAGAGCCTGGGCGAACTGCCTGTTGAAGGCACAACAGTCTCAGCCAAAACACACAGAAAC
>OMOT01027064.1:0-21898 GCA_900312575.1 Acanthochaenus luetkenii | reverse complement strand
TCATCATCCTCTCTGCCACTACCTCCAGACTGTCCAGTTTGACTCCTACAACAGAGCTGGCCTTCTTCACCAGTTTGTTCAGCCTGTTGGCATCCCCTGTCTTGATGCCACCTCCCCAGCACGCCACAGCGAAGGAGAGAGCACTGGCTACTACAGACTGGTAGAACATCTGCAGCAGCCTGTTACACACATTGAAGGACCTGAGCCTCCTCAGGAAGAACAACCTGCTCTGTCCTTTCCTGTAGAGGGCCTCAGTGTTGTCCGACCAGTCCAGCTTGTTATTGATCTGCACTCCTAGGAACCTGTATGAGTGCACCATCTCTACCTCCACCCCCCGGATGGTGACAGGGGTTGGGGGCTTCCTGCTCCTTTGAAAGTCCACCACCAGCTCCTTGGTCTTCTCAGTGTTGGTTGTTGTCGCACCATCCTACAAAGTTCTCTACCAGGTCTCTGTATTCCTCCTCATTGTCCTCTGTAAACAGACCTATGACACCTCATTGGAAAGCTATATTAGATGCTTTTGATGACAATTTCATTAGGTGATTGATGAAATAATGACACATAAACACAGATTATGTTTGGCTGTGTATTTGCTGTACGGCTGACATGAGTTGTTTAGCTCTGGCTATGCTATGCTTGGTAGCAATTGAAAGGGTAGGGTGTGTAGTTTCATTTCATACCTGACATGGTGGCATGGAGTGAGTGGATTCTTTTGTTGTAAATCTACTGTCTCTGTATATTTTGATTATTGCCTATCAGACATTGTTTGGACAAAATACACTTGGGAATGTTGTTTTGGTAGCATTAAGTCCCTGTCTTTTAGAAACATTAGTAAAAAATTATACTAATAATTTTCTGTACCAATCTTCCAGACGGGATCGTCGGTGCATACACCGTGCAGTCAGAAAGAGTGACTCCTCCATCCCAATATATGTAGATTACACTATTTTTACCCAGCTGGGCCCTATCCTGATGATCATATCCTACAAAAGCTTTAAAAAATAAATAATGAAATATACCTCGTCCTTCATATTATTTATAGTTACGTCCAGGCTTGCACCTTTATACCTCAACAGATATTCCTCCCATTACCCATTGCCAATCAGGAGGTGAAATCCTTCTTGACTAGCTGTTTTTAGAAATAAGATTTTGTTCTTAAGTAACCTGCCAGGTTAAATAAATGCCCATCCATCCATCTGTTTTATAGCTGCTTATCCGCATCAGTGTGGCAGTGGCAACAGGACAAGAAGAGCAGCATAGATGTCCTTTTCCCCAGCAAATTCCTCCAGCTCCTCTTGGGGGATCTCCAGGCACTCCCAGGCCAGCTGGGAGCTGTAGTCCCTCCAGTGTGTCCTGTGTCTACCCCGGGATCTCCTCCCAGTTGGTTGTGCCTAGTACACCTCCAAAGGGAGATGCCCTGGGAGCATCCTTACCAGGTGCCTGAACACCTCAGCTGGCTCTTCTCAATCCCAAAATGGACTGGAAGCATCAGACGCGTGTGTCTCCCTGCAGAGAGACCTTGCAGCCCGTTCACAGGATATGACCAGTCTGACGCATCCACACGTGTGCCAATAAATGCACTTGATGACTTGCTCCTTGACTTTTGACTCCTTTTCATCTTGACTCCATTGATGTATTGATCTCAACCTAACAAAATTCAAACAAACTGTGTAATGGGTGGAGAAAGAGGACGAGAGGAGGCAAGCAGGTTAAGTAGCATACAATGTAGCTCACAGCGTGCATGTTTGATGCACATTATGTCCCACGAAGTACATCATCTTGTTTTTACACAATCACAAATGATTGTACTACGATGTATCGTTCCATCCCTACTACCCAGAGCTTGTGGCCATAGGTGAGAATCGGAGTAAAGATCAACCAGTAAATTGAGAGCTTTGCCTTATGGCTCAGCTCTCTCCTCACCACCAAGGTCTGATACAATGGCTGCATTACTGTTGCTGATTCACTTAACCGGTGGTCAATCACACAATCCTATAATATCCCCAGTCGAGGTCAGCGTTTCCTCACCCCTGCTCATAACAGCCCCTAAGTATTGTGGGCAAAGTCCTGCTGTCCTCTGAGTTGCTGAATGGTTTTCCAGAAAGTAATTTTCCATAGTCTCTTCATACTGCTCCCACACCTGAGCTTTTGCTGCCACAGCTGCAGTCTTTCTGGCCATGCCGGTACACCTGCTGAGTCGGGAGTCCCTTTGCCAACCAGGCCCAGAAAGCCTCCCATCATCTTGACAGCCTCCCTCACCGCCGATGTCCACTAGTGGGTTCATGGGCTGTTGCCATGAAGAGCACTGACCACCTTCTGGCCACAGCTCCTTGCAGCCACTTCCACGACTAATGTTTTGAACAGGGTCCATTCCAACACCATGTCCCCAACCTCCACCTGGATTCAGGAGAAGCTCGCTCGGAGGTGAGAGCTGAACTAATTCCCAGCAAACTCTCACTACAAATCTGGGCTTACCAGGCCTGTCCGGCAGCCTGCCCCGCCATCTGATCCAACTCAGATCAGTTGATCTTGAGTGTGGCCTCAGGTGTCAGGTCTATTGAAATGACTACAAAGAGGACCTTTGGCCAAGGTGCTCTGGTAACACGTACACTTATGCACCTCCTTATGTTCGAACATTGTGTTCATTGTGGACAATACATGACTAGCACGGAAGTATAATAATACACTGTGCAGATACAGATCACGGAGGCCATTCCTTTCAATCACACCCCTCCAAGTGTCACATTCTTTGCCAACTTCAGCAATGAAGTCTCCCAGTAGGACTATGGAGTCAGTAGGCAGCACCCGACCCACCATCTCCAAGAAGGCAGAGTACTCCGACCAGCTGTTAGAACTAGGGATGGGTTTTTTTTTTGTGTGACGCTTAGGTCTGCTCCGCTCCACTCCTGCCCCTTGCCCAACGAGTAGCCCACAAGGTAACTGTGCTGCTTGTTAAGGCTGTGCCTGGCATAGCTACGGATTTCACCTGTGCCAATAGGCTCTCGCCTATGAGCACCACTCCCAGGCCTGGCGCCAAGAGTGGGCCCGGTGTCCCTATTCCGGGTGTGGTTCTCTCAGATTTTGTAAAACCATTCATAGGGGTCTTAAAATTAAGGTGACTTGTGTAACAAAATGCATTTGGTATCGGAAGCATCAGTGGAATAGTGCAATGCTGCTCCTCTGATAAACCTGTGGTACAAAGGGTGCTGCTCGGTCATTGGTTGCATCCTACAATCTCCATATTTCTTATGTAGTCACTGCAGTCAGTGCTGGGGGACGGGGTTGTTCTGTATTTCAATCCTTGTTTTAGCTCCCATACTTAGACCCTCCAAGGCCTCCATTTGCTGCTGTTTGTCCTTAGTTTTGTCTTGACCTACTTTCTACTAATATTTGTTTTTTTTGCTTTGTCCTTTTTTCTCCCCCCAAGCTACTGTGGAGTGCTACAACCCTAGGACTAACGAGTGGACATATGTTGCCAAAATGAATGAGCCACATTACGGCCATGCAGGGACGGTGTATGGCGGTTATATGTATATTTCAGGTAAGTGGCTCCTGGGAGCTCAAGTAACTAATGATACTAGATTTAAGTAAATTTTCCTTTGGCTTAAATAATGACTGACATGCTTCCTCCTGAATGTTAAGGTTGTCTAGTTTTGCTTCTGTAATGGTGTGAGGATCAGTAGCGAGCTTACAAATAGATTTCACCTCTTGGGGTCACATTTGGCATGATTCTCAATGTGATTTTCAGTCTGATTCATTAGACAGTTTTTTCCTACCATTTTATTGCAGTAAACACTTGATTACAACTAATAACATATTATGACTAAGTACTTGAAAAAGAAGAAAAGATTATTGGTGAAATCATCTTCAAAGCCATAAAACCTGTTGTATTTTTACCTTGTTGTTATACCATGTCTGATACCTCCACTACAGCCATCAGTGTGTCAGGCATTACCATCAGCCATCAAAGGAATGCTTCCTTTGAAATCAATGAAATGCTCTACTGTCCATGTCGTGTTTGCATTGTGTCACGTTTGATGGAAGCATCCAGCTCCAAAATTGCCGAAATTCAATTCTCAATGGTTGATGCATGCATTCTCCCTAATATAGTGCATTAAAATAATGAAAAACGTAATGCAATTGTTTGTTTTCCTGTGTATTGGCTCATGTAAAAATCATAAAATAGCAAACCACATTGGTTATGATGTTCAAAAAAAGCCTATATATTTTATATATATATATCATACTCCCTTTGAAAAGTTGATAATTTTAACCTGCTATAGAAGTACCGTATACATCTTGCTGTAATGTAGCTGTATTGTAGTTTGTTTCAGCTCAGCTTTTGTAGCACTTGTGCACATGGCAAAAACATCCAAAAGTTATATGTGTGCATATGCTTACATATGCTTTTCCCCTCTACTCCTCTTTCAAAATACCACACTCTGTGGAGCAAGCAGAACGACACATTGATACAATACTGACAGCGGTGCAACGCTGACAGCGATGCTACGCAGATTGCAACGCAGAGAACCTTCTCACATTTGGAGTGTTTGGGCTGCAACTTTCCCAGATGTTATAATAAGCTGACAAATACTATGTTGTTTAGACATGAATACACAAAAATAAGAGAAGGAATGAGGGTCATGGTTACTTCACAATCTGCTGTGTTAATCTTTCAAGCATGCAAATAGCTTAAATTAAAGAAATACATTTACAGTGATACTATTCATATTTTAATATGACAGCAGTACACAGTATACATAGTAGGAAATAATAAGTCAATAAGAAGAACCATAAAAGTATGTTAATGCCTTCTCATTATTTCTCTGCTAAAATAATCTGCAAACAAATTGATATATATTTTTACATTTTACAGTAAACATAGAATGTCCTGTAATTTTGGAGTAAGTAAAAGGTGGTGGAAACATGACAATTCTTTGCTTGTCAGAGGCTTCGGCGCAATCAGTCATCTGTTGCTCTTTAGGGGTTATTTCATGCTGCTTTCAGACAGACACGGCACTGGCTCTGGCTCTGGCTCTGGTTCCGTTCTGGAGTCTCAGAACCTTGGTGCTTTCTGGCCAACCAACCCGCGTTCATACCAGTTTAAGCGGAACCATAGTTCCACCGCCCTCAGTCATCAACAAAGCAAGGCAGGGTATGGCAGAGATGTCTGATAATTCTGAAGGCAATATTAAATCACAAAGACAAAGGCTACATGTCACACATGCGGTGAATGTACAGTAGGCCTACCGGTATATCTAAAATATTACGTTGCCTACTTTACCCTCCAAAACATAAACAGCTTGGAAATGTGGGCATGAAAGTTGATGGTTATGTCGCCAGGCATGATTATAGCCTACGGATTCCCAAAATAAACATTATATGCATTAGAAGACAGAGCGCCTTTTGTAAGATGTTAAGATGTCAACACAAGCTTACAGAAATGTAACCTACCAAATTTTTTATACGATTTGGCACTATATAAAGAAAAAATAGATTGACTGTCATGGCAACATAACAACGTGGCAACGTGGTTTTAGGCAAAATTAATTATTCCAAGTCTCGTAGTTTTTTTTGTTTGTTTATTAATTATTTGGTCTGACTAGTGAACCCAGCCGTGGCCAACTTCGGCATAGAGCTTGCGCTTCCTAGTGCTACTCTCTAGCTTTTCCTGGAACTCTATTGATGCCCAAATCGCCACCAAGTATTTGGTTTCCTCGGCAGACCACTGCAAATTATTTTTTTCTGACATTGTTGTCAGTCGCTGCCTTCATCTCCTTCTTCTCTTGTCTTCACAACCTATAATATGACACGCCCACTGATGACGTTACAGTTTGCAAGGAAAAAAATCTACTATTTTTTGGTTCCAGCTGAAAACCAGTTCAAATTAGTTTCGGGAACCGGCACTGAGCCTTGCCAGTGTGAAAGGCCTATCAGTGCTTGTTCACTTCATAGGATTGAAAACAAATCCTGCGTTATTGAGATGAGCCCTAGTTTCTCAATGTGTGACTAATCCAATGTGATGCTAGAAAGGAAGGGGAGGGGGTTGGATGGAAGAGAGGGAAGGATGGAGCAATGGAGAGGATTGAGGCCTGTGTAGGAGGTGTAGCACAGAAGAGCCTGTGTTAATCCCTCCTGGCCTTGGGTACTGTCAGCATTCATAAATCAGCACATAAACAGTGTTCAGAACCATTAAAAAAGTTTACAGCTCCTCTTTCAAATGCACTAGCTAGAGGATTCTAACAGTGTAGAATTTTGCATATAAAAATGAGCCAGCAATATAGAAACAAAATGTTGTCCGTACCAGATGACATATTTATAACGGAAGTTGTAGTTACTGGCCCGGCTTAATAATAAAGACACTTAATGTAGATTGTGGCTAATAAACGACAGCAAAACCTACCAGTCCAAAAGAAAAAAAGCCATGTCTGCATTTATCCTCATCATCCCTTCTCATCTTGTCAGGTCGATTGTGTCTAAACTGTAAATGCGCTCTCCAGCGCCCCCATGTTGTCTGCTTGGGACAATAATGGAGAGTTTGCGTCTTCTTGTCTGCTGATAGGCACACAAAGTTTGATGGTATCTTGTGAATCCATTCAGAAGTTATATGCCTCTTAGTGAGAAGCCACGCCCACTGGCCAATCAGTTAGTTAGTTGGTAATCATCTGTTTTTCAATCATCTTCAGGCAGTGCTCACCCTATTTGATGTTGTAATGGCTGAGCAGCACATGGTGTGATTATTTTGATGGCTTCATGTTGCAGTGATGCAGTGAATAATAGGTCACCAGCCTTGGTACATTACGCTACTGTAGCAGCTGGCCTAGCTGTGATACTATGTCATAAGCTTTTCACCTGCAGCAGCTAAATCTATGTATGGAAAACAAATGAGGGGACATCTTGGGTACAACAGGATAGAGCTGGCCAAGCAATTCTATGATCACAACCAAGACACCAAAGCAGATATTTGCAGTGGGTGACACATTACGCTGTTGGATGGGTCAGGAGGATTGTATGACATTGTACAAGGGTCTGACGTGGTTAATGAAGCTTGCTAATTCAGTAACTTCAAAATCCAAACTCAAAATCCAAATTGTGATGGCTTTCTTTTGGGAAAGAAATTAATGTAATGGCTGATGTGAAAATAACGTAATGCAAAAACTAGCTTTTACAATAGTATGTCTTTGATCTACTGTAGTGCTTAAATACAAGAGGCGCAAGTAACTAAGGGCCTCGTTTAGTCCGCTTGAGTCGCACTCAAGTGCGTTTTCCCCCCTAGTGCGGTTCTTTTGGGGAGGTGAGAACACAACAATCGTACTCGAGTGCGCACCAAAAGTGCACCAAACAAGCGGGCCAAGGTCTTGTTTTGAGGTGGTCTCGGCCCGCTTCTAAATTAACTGGTGCGGTGTGTTTGTGGTGAGAACGTGAACCGACTTCAGTCCTACCCAACTACGCATTTCTGGACTATACGAGCTCCCGTAGCCAGCTACGCTGTGCATTAAGGAATGAGGAAGAGGAGCATTTCACAGCATGTGAACATGACGAGTAATTGTGGACAAACGTGGCGTCGTGAGGAGGTGCAGTGCTTCATATAGATTTGGTGGATTAATGTAGAAGCTCACAACTTTCGACAACACACAAGAACAGCGAAATCTTCTCTACTTCCCCGAGCTTTTTCCCCCCGCATAGAAATCCTGACAAATTGGAGAGCAGTTCAGGAACTACGTTTTGCTCCCGCCCCAGACACATCTGACCAATGAGTGACATGAACGTTCTCACGTGGCTTGTGCGGCTGCATTTTGGTTCGCTTCATCATCAACTGATGCGGACCAGAGCAAAATAATAGGTGTGAAGGGAAACCGAACCAGCTGAATAACTAAACAATGTATCATTCTCGCGTCTGGTGCGAACCAAGAAGCGGACTAGAAGCAGACTATCAGGTGTGAAACCGCCCTAACTGAGTATTACTCATTAGAGGAACTCTGTTTCACTGAGGCCCTACTGTAGCACCCAGAGTCTCAGGGGTTACAGTCTTGCTGTGCAAGGTGACCCATGCTGAAGTGCAGTTCCATGTCTGTCTGTCCGTCTAGATCACATCACATTCTCCGGTTGTGCTGCTGTGCTGTCTAAAGGCATTCTGTCAGCTGGATAAACCTGACAAACGCAGTCAGCTCACAGACCATCACAGCGCGAGTGGTGTGGCAGGGTTCAGACATCACTACTGAACCAGCACAGGGCCACACTGCCTCTGGTTCAGCATCTGTCTTAAAGATTAAGATCTGTTTTAAGATTCTATGATATTTATTCAAGGCCGGTCTGATCATTCAGACTCTTGTTTAATTATGTATTCAGCCAACAATAGCCAGCCACTCTATGCTCTCTGAGTAATTTAGGGCTAGGTGTAGTCACAGCTGAATCCTATAGAGATAGACTGAAATGCCAAAAGGCTGGAAAACAAACCTGACAATAGAACATCAAGAGTATGTTAATGTTCAGTGGAGAATGGCAATTGAAATGAATATGATCTTAATCTGTCTATATACTTTCAGGTACTGAAATGGGGGGAACATAAATGAAAAGTGTTGTAGCTCTTACCATTTATCTGCTATAGCAGAAAACACCCCCAAATTAAAGCTGATGGTCTGCACTTGAACATCAGAGTCATTGGGTAATTTTGCATCAGACGTGAAAAGAGGAGCCGGGCAGTGAGTTGGCAACCGGAGGGTTGTCGGAGTCAGAATCAGGTGCCAGATCCTGCCGTTGTGCCCTGGCTCCCTCCAACTCGAGAGCAAATATCTGGATACATCACTCGCAATAGCCATAAACGTAACATTCCACCAACAAGAACAGGCCGTTACCGGAACTCTTCTGCATTGGATGTATGCTGTTTGTTGTGTATTATGTTCTTTTTTTATATATATTTGTTGCTCAAAATACTTTTTTGAATATATTATTTGTTTACCTACATGACACATTGATGTATGTAAATTGGTGTGCGATTTCAGTCTGTGACTGCAAAGCACTAATACAACTACTACTACTAAATGTACCTTGTCATCTTATTCAAAATGTTATCAATTACATTTTTATTTTTGTTATCTCCGTAGCAAAGTGCATCCTTGAAGGAATTTGTCTTGGGCAGTCGGTTTGCTCAAAGACCAAGCATAGATGATTAGCAGTTGATATTAGAGCTCATATCTGGCCACTCTTTTGATCATTATGGGGTATTTTTGGAATATGCTGAGCCCCCTTTTTTGCCTCACCTCTGTGTCTATACACCCTCTTTGCGATGGGTTCCATTTTTGCCAGGACTTTGATTCAAGGTCATCCATTTTTACAACGCGACACGGCAGCAAATTTGTATCTGCTTGATTGAACAGTGAAATGTGTGTATATGGTAATATATGGGCAAATGCAGCTGACAATACAAACAGTCTAGTCTTTCTTTCACCGTCTACAGACAGACAAAACCATTTAGCCTGTGTCTCTCCTAGATGGGTACAATTTGGCAAAATGCTATCCACTTAAAGGAATGACGATACTCATTAGAAGTTAGGATATTTATTAGAAGTTATTGTTGCAGAGAGAGGTCAAGGCCATTAATTGAATCTAAATAGCAGGGCCTCTTGAAAGGAATTAAAAAGTCCTTGCCTAGTTGGGACCCTATCAGTGTTCTCTTGATATTATTTTAATGGCAGACAAATGGATAGTCTGGCTATCTTGGGATTTGATCGGTCAGTTAAGGAGGCTCAGCATCACAGATGTCTGAGTCATGGCAACTGATTTGACAGTTTAGGAATCAACAATAATGAAAGAGCAAGATCACTGGACAGGAGCAGTATCAAAAGAGGGATTCTGTCTATTTGGCATGCACTGCAAATCTTCACTGCGCTGCATTTGGTCCTAGTCACTCTGCATAGGGGGGAGGGGGAGCTCCCACCCAGATGCATGCTGGGATTGTGTTCCTCTTTATTTTAAGCCTTCCCTGTAGACATGTCCTGTTTTTTTGTTGTTGTTTCTTCTCCCCACTTTCCCTCAGCTTTTTGTGTCCCGGTGTCTACAATTTCCTCTACAGTTGTGTATGTGTGTGAATGCATTTTAATGGTGTTCCTCGCTAGTAAATACTCATTATCATCTGCATCACTTCAAACTGTCGAAAAGAGACTGTGGTTGTATGAATGTTGCGGTGCGTATGAATATTGATGTCACTTTTTTTTCATAGAATTATTGGTTATATAAAGGCTGTTGTGTTTGATTATTTAAAGGTTTGAGGAATAGTGGTCTGGCAAGGGTGAGATGACAGATGAATGGTCTTCGTCTTGATCTCATTCCTCATAATGGTAGTATAGCATCCCTTTAAGTGTGACTATTCCCACTGTTGTGGCTTGGGCTCAACTTGGCCTAGATGAATGTAGATCTAGGTTGACACATGGGTGATTGAGTCGCCAATGGGTCTGATGTAGAGTTGATTGATTAGTGTGCAAGGCTGTTTTTATCCCTCAAGTGATTAATATCAGGGCTAATTTGTGCCCTTTTGTCCCTTCTTCTTGCAGGGGGAATCACTCATGACACTTTTCAGAAGGAGTTGATGTGCTTTGACCCAGATGCAGACAAATGGACTCAGAAAGCACCCATGACCACAGTGCGTGGCCTCCACTGTATGTGCACAGTGGGTGACCGTCTTTACGTAATTGGGGGCAATCACTTCCGGGGCACCAGTGACTATGACGACGTACTGAGCTGTGAATACTACTCCCCCGCCCTCGACTTGTGGACACCTATTTCCCCCATGTTGCGAGGCCAGAGCGATGTGGGCGTGGCCGTGTTTGAGAATAAGATCTACGTGGTGGGCGGCTACTCGTGGAACAACCGATGCATGGTGGAAATAGTACAGAAGTATGACCCCGAGAAAGACGAATGGCACAAAGTGTTTGACTTACCCGAGTCACTGGGCGGAATCCGAGCCTGTACACTCACAGTCTTTCCCCCTGAGGACATCACAGGCTCACCCTCCAGAGAGTCACCCCTCTCAGCACCTTGAGGAGCGATGGGGGGGAGCCTACCTTGCTCGTACCCCCGTAAACCCTGCCTACCCCCAACACACACACACACCTTATAGACATTGTTTGCACTTCCTCTTTGGACTACATCTGTACTGCATCCCTAAGTACCCCCAAGTCCGCCTTCCCCAAAGCTGTGCAGAAACCCCTTCCCAAATGATTAAACCCACGTACCGATAGTTTGGCAACCTAATTACATGTTAATGTTGCGTATTCGGTATACTTTGGCAGGAAATACCTTGACTTGAAAAGTGACTTTGCAAACCAACTTTTCTACCTGATGTCTATGAAGTTTTATTATGTCTTGTTTCTTTAGGCATTCTACCATGAGATCCACCATGTTGACTACCACACTGACTCTCTCTTCTAGTCTATGCCAGGTTAGATGCAGTTGAGCCCAGAGAGCAGAAGCATCGGGACAGATGAGTCCCAAACACAGTTGGTTTCTAACTCAGGGGTTGGCCCATGCCCCATCTTATCTCTCTTACACTGTCAGTTGTTTCCTGCTATTGCTATCATACTGTTAACAAAATGGTGTTTTCTAAATTTAATAAACAAGATTTTAAAAGAAATTAAATGTTGTCCTCATTACTGACTACAATAAATCCCTCAAACGTGTAAGTTGTTCAAACCAGCGGAATGTTGGCATGACTCAAAAAACGTCACCATAGGAAACGTACACACATACTCGCTCGCGCTTGTTGAAATGCCTTTAATCGCATATATTGAGAAGGAAATTAAAAAGCTCCTGCCATTGAATAGGATGTTTTTGCGTTACTGTTTTTGTTCATTATGCTTATTTGTTAGACTGGTCAGTTTGGATTTATGTGGTTCAAGTAAACTACATTTTACTTCACTTTCTCACTGTATGCAGACATTGTTGATGTATTTTGTGAAGCCTACTGAATCAGGTACAAGATAATTGACCATCAACATCATCCATACTATCAGACATGGGGGTGAGTTTGGCTTCCTTGATCTTTGTTTGAAAATGTGACCATAATAAATGGGCTGCAGATTTGAAGTGGAACAACAAATCGACCTGTTTGCTTTAAGCAGTTTGCTCATTAACTTGACAGATCATATTGTTGGCTTTAAGAATCAGACAAATATTCAGGAATTATTTGTTTTTAATCTGTTAGTTTAACCTGGCTTGCTACAGCAGAGTCAGGATTAGCTATTTGATAGTGATTTATTTTACCACAGTAAAAAGTGAATACATGGACATGTCTGGGCCAGGCAGCACACACTTGCCTCCATCTTTCAGTGGTGTAACGATGTGAGATATCGGGGAGTTGCAGTTGGAACCAGTAACAATCAGTCCTTCTCGATCTCTGACCCCACATTGAATTGTTAAATAGCCGCCTAATCCATGGTTAGAGGCTCGGTTGTGCCTTCCCTGTCTGTGTACTCATGTCAGCCAAAAAATACTCTTAAAGTACTTAATTAGCCACTGGTGATGTAACCATTATGCTGTTGACCAGTGTTAAGGGGCAGCTGGCACTTCTACCCCTGTTGCCTCCTCTCCTAGGATCAAGACAGACGGTAATGTCACCCACAATCTGCCCACCTGCTGCTGGCCCATTAAAACCTAAATAGCAGCATATGGTATATATGCTGTTGCAAAGAATGAAAGGTTTGTGTAATCATCAGGTGAGTTTTGTTTAGACCTTTATGATACTTGTCCTGTTCAGAAACGACAAGTCTCAGCCTGGCCTTAGAACTATTACAATGGCTGTAATGAATCTTCAACATAGCCAGTGCCTCATTATATTAGAAATATACTGTTACAATAACGGTCTTGGTTAAGAAAAATAGCTTAACATCAATCTCTCTGAAATGCCATTTATGTAAAAATGATCTAACCATTTCAATTAAATGTTGCATTAAGCTAAAATGACTAGTTTTCACTACAATTGCGGTCATTGAAAAAGTGCCCAGATTTTTTGGTGATGTTACGTTTGCCACTATATGCTGTTATAAACACACCCTGAGTTTTCAAGATGCATTATCATTGGTGTGGTATATAACGACGTATGCGGGCAATGCCCTGTGAGGCACTTTGCTATTCTTAGTGAAACAGGGTGTGGCAACGCATTAATAGATTTGTAAATGGCTCTGAGAGGAGACATGTCACGCAGTTTCGTGCAGCGACGGTTAAATGCTGTGTCTCTCAGATGGCACAGGACTTTGTGAACAGCTTTGGAGTGACACAAACAATTCAACATAACCATCATCTCTCTAGTGATGCAGCACAGGGTCTAGATAACGAGGTGTAATTCATGCCTCATGGTTGCATTGTTTCCTTGTGTTTGTCAGCCTGTCAATATTACATGATGCAGAGCCTTGTGTATCCTGAAGACTTGGATTTTTTTTAATGAGCAATGTGTCCTGAATGCTAAATCAACGGGAAAGCAAGGAGAACTGGAGTAAGATTGAGATTACACTGCCTGCCCCTTCCTCTCTCTCTCTCTAGTACAATCTGCCTTTCTCCCAGGATTTGAACACCACTGGCTGCATGTTCACTTGATTCACGCAGACAGAGGTAAGTGTGGGTGACGGTGTGACTTTTGACACGTTCACCACACAACGCACACGTTTGTGTCTCCGGAGGGGCTTCTTGTGCAAAGCAGAAAATGGCCCAGATTCTCCAGGCTGCTGAATGTGTTCATGTACACAAACAAAATGCGTTGCTCTTGGTAGCGATGAAACGCATTAAGAAAGGGATACTCTTTACTGTGACTGAAGATGAAATGATTCTCCCGTCCTGATGAAATACTCCCCTCTGACTGCATGCATGACGGTGTTAATGGATATTGATCCTACAGGCTGGCTGACAGCCAAGGTATCCTGATATTGGTGTTACACAGATATTTATGTTAGCACTGAATCAAAGGCTTTAAAAAAAAATGCCTGTGAAGTGTAAAATCTCAGTAAAGGTTTAAATCTCTCTCTTTCCTGTTTTCTCTCTCTCTCCTGTTCTCTCTCTCTCCTGTTCTCTCTCTCTCTCTCTCTCTCTCTCCACCCTCCATGAGTATTCAGAAGAGATCAAACCCTCGCTCCTCTCTAGCTCTCTATCCTCTGTGACTGTACAAAATAATCTGTCCCCTGATTCATCTGTTGTTCCTTCCCCTCCTATAGTTTTTTTCTTCTAGCAGTGGTGGGTGGGGTAATTGGGATTTGGTTTGTTCAACATCTGGCCATGTATCACAGTCCTAGTTTAGGTTTATGCATCAGTTGTAGTTTGTATGTCAATGTATTCTATGTTTGCGTGTCGTATGTACGTCATAGTAAGTTAAAACCATTCATCCAAATTGCTTTTTCCAGTTCCAGTCACAGTGGGTGGTAATTAGAGACCGTGTTCGCCCTGTAATAGACTGGAGACCTCTCCAGGGTGTGTCCCTGCCCAATGCATGCTGGGATAGGCTCCGGCCCTCCTGTGACCCTGAAAGAAAATGAATGAATGGATCAACCTCTGAGGTAACCTCAGAGAGAGCGAGGAACCGGAGCGGGGAAACGATTTAATCTCAGGGTTAAGTACAGCGCAAGCTTTATGTCCCTCCTACACACTTAAACATTCAGCTGACAACACCTGGGCTGCGACTGACCTATTGATCAGTGGGCTTTTTCATCGTAACGATTCTGAAAGTGTGTCTTAAAATGCCACAAACATACCAACTAACTAAATAACCCTATTCCTCATGAAGTAAGCCTGGCGAAGGAAAAAATGACTCAGAATATATGTGACAGTACTTCATTGGGAAATCAACCTATCAAGGCAAAACAACTACCTTGATGTCCGTCCATGTGTTTGCGTCAGTAATGTGTATGTATGAACGATCATTAAATTCATGTGATTTTATAAATGTGCAGATACAGAACTGTGTTTGAAACAAGAGAGCATAAACAGCTGCTCAGGGCCCCATGGCTGTGCGGAGACCCCCAATTTGGTAAATAAAAAATGTCACATTAGAAAGCTTCAGGTCTGCCATAAAATATTAATCAGTTACTAAGTATGATCACTCTCATGAAATTACAGACCACTGATTGTTATTATAATGCGTCTTCTTTCCGCATGTAAAGTACTCCATCCTTGCTTTTGTTCTGGGCAAGTTCTCTGCTTGTTCTTGCTCTTAATTCATGTAGTTGATTGGTGTTTCCAAAATCAAGCACTTTCTACTTGTTCATTACAAGCCTGAAATCTCCACATAGATCTTAAATGTGTTATTAACCTGTTCCTACCTAAGGTGCTGGGAGGTTACGCTCGCCTGAACAAACGTACCCAAACTAAAACAAGAATGGCTCCACATCTATCAGGTCTATATGCATGATCTTGACATCTATGGATAGACAAGAACTTATCAAATATATTCCCACTGTGGTATGTTCTACTATTGAAACGTGTTGTGTGCCCAGGCCAGCTCATGTTTGCTCTGTAGCCTATTTGTACTGTAGCTTTAATTATTTTTACTTGCAAGGAGTTTTTGCATTATTACATTGCCTCCTTGGGAACCAACTGGCAACCTTTCGCACCATACACTTCGAATATGCAACATGTTTTGGATCGGGACAATACAAATTACTTAAAAAAATGTTGATAATATAGGGGGTGAGGGGTTTGTCTCAGTGATACATATAAATCTGCAGGTGTGAGCCCTCAGTTCTATCTCCCATGTGTGTTTGTTTTACCCTGCATCTGGTTGTATGTCATTAGTTACTCTCTGTATAGCCTTAGTTAATGGGTGTCTAACTATACATTTTCCACATTAAGGTACATCACTGAGTTTGAGAGGGAAACCATCCAAGCAGCTGGTGATGGGACAGAGGTAAACCAAGAGGAGCTACTGGACATCCTCTGTAGAATGGGTAGCCACAGTGCCAT
Source organism: Acanthochaenus luetkenii (assembly GCA_900312575.1). Classification (NCBI taxonomy): domain Eukaryota; kingdom Metazoa; phylum Chordata; class Actinopteri; order Beryciformes; family Stephanoberycidae; genus Acanthochaenus; species Acanthochaenus luetkenii. The sequence continues at coordinate 5,959 of OMOT01027064.1, read as the reverse complement.
CAGATGACATCAGTGTGAAAGACACAATACTTCAAGTTGCGCATAAACAACAATTCAGGACCCAAAAGACGCCCTGGATGTGATGGCCATGACGGCACGAAGCACTTTGAAAACAGCCCTGCCCACTGTTGCAGACTTACGGCACATGTACTCGAAGAAGACGCCCACTCTCTGTAGAAGTCAAAGATGCAGCACAAAGTCAAACTGCAATATCTCCAGCTTTTCATCCGATCACTGGACAGAGAGAGACACTACCAAAGTTCTTACGATTTGTGACAGGATCTGACGTGGTCTGTGTAGACAAAATGTCTGTTCAGTTCACAGACCTGAAGGGGCGACAGAGATGCCCAGTCGCGCCCACATGTGGACCACTCTTGCAGGTCCCAAGCACTTGCATCAGTTTTACGCGGCGTTCCGCAGGGAATTTCAGAGCGTACCTGACGGTCAGTGGCTAAGAATGGACCTACTGTAGGTTTAGGATAAAGTGTGTGTGCAGAATGTTTCCATGTTTCCTTTTCTGCATGCCGTTGAAGCAAATAGCCTAGTTAGTGACCATTCAGTTTCAGCAAAGATATCCTTGTGACTATGTAGTTACAGCAAATACTGTATAGCAGCACATTCAGTCACAGAAAATTATGTTTTATTTTCAATAGCATGATCACAGATTTGTATGAGAAAAGCCATTGAGATTTGGGTAGATAGTTTTGAATGTTTCTGTTTAATCAATATAACCCAAACATGTTTTAGCAATAAGGCCTACAGCCTTAGACCATTCTGCTTTATTCCCAATGTTCATGTATTCGTAGGTTTTTCAAGATTCCTTTGATATTTGATTAAGGAAAATAAAAGTACTTGGCTCCTGGTCTTGTGACTGAAAGAAGGCAAATTCTGAAATGTGTTTGAAATATGTTTGCCAATTGCCAAAAAGCACACGCTGTTTTCTGGACTAGATTTCCTAGATGAGCATCCTACTCTGATGAAAAGGAAAATGGCCCATGAACTCGGGTGACGGTCGAGAGAGCGTGCGTGCGTGCGTGCGTGTGTGTGTGCGCGCGCGCTTGCATGCTGATGTCAAAGTGATTGATAACTCCTCTCTGAGCTCGGCATCAACCTCCTCAGCTCTGTCCTGCATAATGCCAAGTTGCCATGGTTACCAAGCTCTTCATACAAGGGAAAAGAAAAGAAAATCTTTCCTCCTCTCCGTTATGAAACGCTCTCACTGATCTGTCCTGGGGAGTTGAGAGGAGTGCACTGACCTGTCGACTGTCTGTCGAGCAGTGAATGAAAGATTGGGAAAAGATCCAGTCAAGGCAAGAATTCAAGAGCATATGCCATAGGTGGTTTTAATTTCTACACTATTCTTTTGTAATAATGACATCTAGTGGTTTATATGAAAACAATGAAAACTAGCCCCGAGTCAGACTGAACCTTTTTGAATGATGATGTTTGGATGATGCACATCTCACGCTCGTTTCTGTCCGGTGATGCCAAAAGAAGAAATGTCATGTAACAGAGGCCCTGTTGTGTTTACGTGAACCCTGATCATCTTAGCAGGATCCAGTGATGTTATTCAGATTTACACTTACAGACACAAGTAATCTTGTATTTTCAGATGTGGAGGTTTGAGCCCAGAACGATGAAACGAGATGAAACCGCTGGGGATCGGTTTCTACAAGCACCCACTACCTTAACATTTTACAATTACGATTACAAAAAATACACTCCAATGCCAAATGCAAATTAATTTGTCATGAATAATTAGCTTGTCATGAGAGTCAGTGTTGTATAGGTATCAATATAATATTATTAGATGAATATAGTTATAGAAATATAAACCTACAATTATATTCATTTGCAGTAAAACCTTGTAACGCCTCAATTGTTTTTAGCATGAAATTACACTCAAAGGAACATTGTTTGTTTGTTTTTATCTGGAAAGGTAATAACGATCATTTCATCTCAATGTACACTGTAATAAGATTTACTATAATTTAATTTAAAAAACCCTTTAGCAGTCGAGCCTTTTCTCACAGGTTTGAATGCAACCACCAGAGGGCAACGTGAGGACTTTTCTTCCCTTTGTATGAAGGCGGTGTACAGACGCCCATCAAATTAAAGGTGCAATAAGTAAAATTTTTACTTTAATGTCTCCCCACCCGCAAGACATTTTGTTCTCAGGCCAAAGAAAACAAATGGCAAAGCAGTATTGTTATTACACATTTTGAATGGTGCTGCATTACCTCTTCACCAGATGCTTCTGTTGGGTCTCTGCTCTAATTAGCTAGCTTACTCGTCATCATAACTTTCATCATTTATGTTCCGATTCCTGATAAAACTCAGGTTATTTAATGCCACTTTAAAATGTCACATCTGCTGCGTGGCATTTCAAATCTTTCTTCGCGCTCGCCTCTCTATTGAACTTTGTTGTGCGCGTTTGTAGAGTTTTCATAATTAGTAGAGCTGTTTGGTTTTTTTTATTTACCCTCCCTGTTTTAGTCACCATCAACCGTATAAAGTAATGCAGCGCCTGGATGTAGAATCCAGAACTTGATCAATAATATGAACATAACAAGTTCATAGACTACACAAATACTCACACCTACACTAACCCTAATGCCTTTGTCAATCCCACCAGGTCACCAGGGCAGTGATGTCACCGAGAGTCACTGGACGAGTCACTGGACCAGTGACTGAGGTTGCAGTGACTCAACATGACTTGTCGACACACGTCCCTGCCGACCTGTGGCAGAAGTAGCCCGCCTGCCTCTCCCAAGCGCCACTGCGTCTGACCCCGGTCAAACCTGCTGATCTGCTCTGCCTCTTCGCTTCACGGCATCACTTCAGAAAGTGATTCGTCGCTAAGAAAGTGGTTTCTGGAGACTGGAGAAGTACTGGCAGATGTCGCACACACACGCTGTGTTGCTTCCAGATGCTCTTTCCGATTCTGTAACGGTCTGGAAAACCAAACAACAGGACATGTTCCGACACCGTGTACCGTATGTCAACATCAGTTATTTTTCTGTCGTTTTTTCAAAAGACATTTAATTGCTTAATGTGTATCTTAACATTTGTATTTGTTCGTTTTAAAGGGTAAGATGCATCTTCCAACTTATTTCCCCGTGTATAACAATGTGAACAGCGAACCAGTGATGGGATACATACACTGTATACTGAAGTCTCCTCTGCATTTCCTCTCTTGTCATGTGACTGTTGAGTCCCATATACTGAGGTTATATTCCAGGTTCTTCGTTCTCATCGCCAAAGAGTTCTGAACCAATAAGACTCCCAGGGCAGATGGCACCAGACGCCCTAATCGACGGGTGTGTACTTTATAGAGCTGCTTAATTATTGAACACTTTTGAAACTTTATGTAAGACAATAGGTAGGTTTTCATTTGTTCCATGAACATTCAGCTGTCACTCTATTGAAAAGTGTTTTTCTTTATTTAAAACAACAACAATGCAGAATACATGTATTTGCAGTTTGAAACTAGATACATTTCAATGTATTTCTGTAGAGATAACGGGAGATGGCTGCCAGAGAAACGCCAACAGCAACAAAGTAAACCTACAGGTGTTACTGCATATGGAGAATCACGCTGCTGGGCCTCGGCACACTCGGCCCAGTCTGGATCGTCAACAGGCAAAATCCAATCCAATCAAAAAACTGGTTTCTTAATGAGCAAGTGGCAAATAAATATGAATGTGTTTACATGATTATACCACTCGGTTGCAACTAGCCCGAGTTGCCTAGACATTTCACTAATATTCATCTGTGGCCTTCTTGACACCATTAAGGCTAATTTAATTTTCATTTTCTTATTCTAATTTCCCTCTCACTGTATATTGCATGTATATATATATATTGCAATATTTTTCACTTATTTCGTACTGCATATATGACATTGTATGGCATATTCTCATATTTTCATTGTTTTCTCTTTTTCTTTATCGCATTATGTTCTACTGTAATACTAATATTTTGCACTGCCTCTTAATGCTGTAATACCTTCTTTCATACTTTCAGTAATATCAATCATGTTTCTTTATTCATTTTGATTGATACTTTCAGTGATACATTTCTCCTTAACTGTTCTAGTGTTGAAATTATGTTTATTTGCTCTTTTGTCATTTATATTCAGTTTTCTTTTCTTTTTTTAATGCTGTATGCTGTTATTATTTGCTGCTGCCATGGCCTCGTTTCCCCACAGCGATCATTCGTTTGATCTCGTCTTATTTAGAAATCCACTGTGCTCTTCCTGGATGTACTGGAAAACAGGCTACCGCCACATGATAGTGTACAACCTCCCGCTTGTGCTGAAGGGCCATTATTTGTTGTTTTATATATCAAAGGAGGAAGCTATTCTATCAGTCTGTTTTTGACCCGCTGCATTTTGCCACATGCTGTTCTGTCAAGATTTCCCTCCCAGTTTTACACGGACCGCGTTCAAACTCAAAATGCGTCGGTACCTGCAAATGAACGAAAGCAACATCTTGAGGCCATTTCAGCTATTGTCTGTTGTGCCTGATAATTACAGACGCTAGAGGACTTGTAGCTGTTACGCAGCTCAGTGTGACGTAAGATGAGCGATGCAGTTGGAATGTGTGATGGAGGGATGGAGCGATGGAGCAGCCCCATGGTAGACAAAGCAAAAAGGAATTGTATCAGGGCTGCGAGACATGGAGATAGATCAATTAGGAGAGTTCCCTCATTGTCATGACCTGATGATAATGGATGATGAATCTTGCACAGCCCAGTGTTTGGTGACTGGACGTCTCAGCTGGAATGAGATGCTGACGAGGCTTATAAAGGCTGTTGTGCGACAGCAGGAAACATGGTGCTAAGCACTTGTGATTATGCTTCACACACAGCTTCTCATAACGAAACAGCCGGGGGAAACACACCCATAGACAAAAAGCAATTGTTAAATAACTGGATGTTCTGTCATGGATACTGGCATACTGCCTATCGTAATGTTTCACTTTGGCAGAGTAGTCGTACTTTGTATCATGGATATAACGTTAGACTGTATCTCCATAAGAGTTTGAACAGTCAACCTTGCTGCCCGTTTCAGGCTTTTTTTTAAAGTGAACTAGTCTAAGAATCAGACTTTCAACATGCATAAGATCTAAGGCGACGAAGACCTTGAACATAGGGTGGTCTATGTTCGTAAATACATTTCTGTGATACGTACATACAGTACAGCATCCGTCACTTTTCGTCCTTCAGAGCCCAACACAACCCTTATCCCTACCACTCTTTAACTAGAGCGAGAAAACGAGGCACTCTCACAGAGAGATGCGAAGGAACTTCATTCCAACATCAAATGTTTTTTATTTTTTTGACATGTATGTCTTGAAATATCATCGTGTGTCACCTAACTGATTAAATTGGTTGATGGTCGTCGTTCCTATTAAGTATACATTTGAATCTTTGGCCACCCTCTTACCCAGGTGACCTGACTCTAGTATATAGTATTTCATACTGTTATACATTTCAACACTGTCATGATTTTATTAGAGTTGAAAAAAAAGATATCACTGCATTGTGTCCATTGGCACTTCTGATGTTGATGAGTTTCCTCTATTTAGAGACTTTTGTATTGATCATATATAGCTTACATAGCTTATGATGGATTTCTGTTAAAGGAAAGGATGACTTTTTAATAGGACGCTTTTAACAGCTTTGTTTCACTGACCGCACAGAATAATTAAATACTTTAACAAACGACAAAGAGTGGAATGGCTATTGACAGGTGGTACGTGAATAAATGGCTGCAGCCTGTCCGACACTTTCACTTGATTCACCTTGAAGTACTTTGATTAAACCTCAACTGCGAAGGTTAAATCATCTAGAAGAACTTGTCCTTGAACTTGACTGAGTCGGGTGTATTTATGTCAGATGTTGAAAGCTTTCTCCTCCTGTATTTTCAGAAAGCCCCAGACCTCGCAACACGACT
>OMOT01027063.1:10486-22986 GCA_900312575.1 Acanthochaenus luetkenii | reverse complement strand
AAGTTGCTAGCAGCATTTTAATACATTTGGCTTTACAGTGAATATATTAATACTGAACAACACTCAGAGTAACCTTGATCCTTCCCTCGCCCTCTTTTTTGTGGCACTTCACTGCTGGGACATCCATGTCCCGCGTCACAGAGGCTGATTTAGAATTGGAATTCGGAGCTTTAACAAGTCGTTTTAATGTAATATCGAAGCACAGCATTTAAATACATGACCACTTGAGAGTGTTAGGTCACTGCTGAGATAGGGAGAGGATCTGGGGTCAATCCGACTGGATCCAATTAGCTCTCTCTTGTCAGGAGGCCATGACAAGCCGAGCGCTGCAGCCACAGCTTATTCTCTGAGCAGACGGAGGGATGGAGGGCTAGAGGTGCTGGGGAATAATAGAAGAACAAACAAGTCACGACTCCCGGAGAAACACCCAGCAGATACTCATTAGCTCTGCCTCTTCTCTCCCCTCCTTTTCTCACCAACCACCTCCTCCCCGCCTCCCCTCCTCGGAGTATGCTTTGTGAGATTGGATGAGATGAGGGGAACGTTCATTTTTTCTGGGCTCTTGGACGGCAAATATTCCCGCCACAAAATACACAGTGAACAGTATTGCCAACACTTTTGACAGCATTCCGTTAAACTATTTTGAAATATGTTACAGTGTCCCTTGTTTCAAAGGAGAGCGTACGTATTTTATTTGTATTTTTATTTGTTGTGTGTAGAAGAATCACCTCCATGGGGTTTTGCACATTTATTTTTCAAGGGATGTCTATTATTTGTTCTTAAACTTTAGAAATGGTCTACTTGTCTACTCGTGGGTCATTAGAAAAGGCAAACAGTATCAATGTTTTATGAGTAATGTCACTGTAGGCTAATTTTCCCATTACAGTTTCCCATGAGCTTAAAAGACGAAGAAAGTAAGACACTGGAATCGCCTTCACATGACAGAACGTGATTATTTTAATGGATCCAGACCTTTTCGAATAGATCAACCTGCTGCTATACATATTCAGCAGTTGCCTAATGAAGTGGTGTTTGCACAAAGCTGCACACAGTAATCTTTTCCCCCCTTAAGTTCATTTCCAACGCATGGAATTAGACATTTTCAACATTCAAAAGTAATTACTCACAGAACACTGCTACCAGGGACTTAAGCCTATTTAGTCGTGAAGACATTAAACAAGTGGTGGAAAAGGGTCTGAGTGGTCCTTTGAAGTGTTCTCTCCGTGTTTCTAGATAAGCACAGTAGCTTGCCTATTCCCCTCCATGGCCAGGGAAAGCAACGGCAGCCCAGGCAGGAAGCTGTATTGCCCTGGCATCCCATTTCAGGGACCCTGGACAGCAGCTTGGAAGCAGGAAGCACCGGGTGATGGACTAATCCTATTCAGGTCCCTGAACAAGTGCCATCTAGGCTGATTCCATCACAGCTGTGTGTGCCTCTGGACGACCACCAGCTGGGCAGCACAGGCCACCCCGCTAAGGTTATACAAAGGGCAGGAGAGCAGAAGCAAAGACTGGGGCCCAGATTCACTAAAGCTTTGCACAGGGAAGAGGATGCTCTCTATCACCAAAGCCATGAAGCATTTAACATTCAATTGATGACTTTTCATCACGTGGTGAAACAGCAGCCCAGAACAAAAATTGTCTCCCTGAAATTTGTGCACACATTTCCCTGGAGCCATTCATAACGTCTGTGGATCTTAAAGTGTGAGTACAAAAGCAGGCAAGGACGTGGACTGGAGGAGCCTGATGGTTACTGAAAGGAAGAGAATAACAACTGGAAAGGCTTTGGAGAAAAAGCAAGCAAGTAAATACCATGTTTAATTTTAGGGTGAGGGAAACATTTGAGTAAATTATACTTAATTACGGGTAAGTACACAAATGTATGTGCATATTAACATAATTTAGATAATGAATGCCCTGTAGTCTATCATGCTGAAACTGCACCTGCATGAAATAACAACAACAACAATAATAATAATTATATTATTATTAATAATAATAATAACTTTATTTGTTCAGCAGTTTTCTAAAAACAACCTTTGCAAAGTGATTTACATATAATAAAACAGAAAGAGAAAGTACCACAATGTAATGAGTTGCATTAACTGTGTCACCACAAGTGTCCAGCCAATGAAAGTAGTCTCCTAAACAAACAACAATAACATTTAATAAAAGAGATAGAACTAAGAATCTAACAGAAATACAAATAAAAACAGAGAGCAATTTACATAAAAAGCATGTGCCTGTCTGACCACATGAAGATCCAGTCAATACAAGTTGTCCCCTAAATGCATAGTAACGAATAAATAAAAATAACAAGTAATAAAATATAATTACAGAACAAAAATAAATAAAAACTGGGATACAACTAAAAAGAACAATTTGCATAAATGTCTGTAAAAGTGTGTTTTTAGAAGTGATTTAAAAGTTGAAACAGATTTTGCTAGACTCCTCAGGCAAGTTGTTCTAAAGGGGCTCTAATAGTAAAAGTGCAATCACCTTTAGTCTTGAATCTATTCTGCGGAACAGACAAAATGGACTTGCCTGAGGATCTAAGGCTGCGCTTCGGCTCATAGGGATTTAAAAGGTCAGCGATAGAGCTAGGGACTAGACCTTAATGTGCTTTGAATGTAATCAGTGAAATCTTCAAATCAATTCTAAATGTAACTGGTAACCAGCGGCGAGATGCTAAGATTGTGGTAATATGGTATCTTCGTGTGGTAGTTAAAATCCTTGCTTTACATTAGATGACAAGTTAGTTAGATCATTTACAATAATATTTCTAGAGTTGGTTCGCCCATGACAGATATAGATAAGTAGGATTTAAGCCAACAAATGCTAAGCCTGGGAAACGTATCCACTGTTCAATGCGTTCAATTACAATTCTATGATCTATAGTGTCAAAAGCTACACTGATTTAAAAGTCACCAGAATTCAGGAAACTAAGTCTCTGAAACCCACATTTGTATTGGGGAGGACCCCCAGAACCCCCAGTTTGGTAATGAAAATCTCCCTATTTCTGAGGTATCAAGGTTAATGGGTACTCACGCCGCTCCGACCGTCCATTCACTTTGATTTGAATGGGAATGACCATTTTATCCATTCAAGTTCTGCGGATATAACACTGAATTTGAGTCGTAACCTGCTTAGCTCACACTGACAGCATAACGTCTCCCTGTAACAAGACTGGGGCTTGTTATGCTAATTGCAATATATCCAATCCAAAAGCTAAAGCCAGAGTGTAAAGTCGGTTTTAAATCTGCATCATACCCTTTGTCACATTTATTGAATTAGAGGGCTTTACATCTGAATACGAAACTGTGACAGGATATCTTCCATTCATTTGCAAGTTTATTGCTGGATCTGGCCGTCAGACCGATATATATGGCTTTAGAGGTCTGAAAAATGAAACTTTCATCCCTTTAAGCCCTGATGGACACCATTTGTTGTGACCAGGCTGAGGATTGCTGAGCCTTCAGAGGAGGAGATTGGAACAGTGTTCTCATCATCCCTGAGTCACTGGGTCATGGTTTAAACACTAATCCTGAACGATGAGCAAGGGAGAAACATCCACCACAGTATGCTTCAGAGATTGGAACCTTTCTGTCTGATCGCAAGCTCACCCCCAAAAAAAGCACTCATGGTAGGGAAAGGGCAGCTGCAGCTGTCTAAGCCCCCACTCTGCCATTCTCAGTAGCATACCAAACAGAACAGTTTATCTGGCTGCTCTGACAAAGACAAAGAGGTGGCAGGTGAACGTTGGCTAACCCTCGTAGAGAAGGGCTGCGGCTCAGCCCGACATTATTTGAAGTCTTCCGACAAAAATGGATTTCATTTGCAATGTTCCGTCGCAGCAATTGGTAACATAGATCAACTTTGGACATTGGTTTGACACAAGCTGAGTGGTGGTAACTGGACAAAACCCAACAGGTGGAGGTGGCAGTGGAAAGTGCAGCTGCAACGGGAAGGCGTTTCAACAAAGACCGCCGCCGGCTCTGGCTGCCCGGAGGTTTCATTGTTATTTTGCTGTCACAGAGATAATTCATTGAAATGACAGTGAATGGAATGTTCACAGAGGCTTGCTGGCATGTCTCACTGCCGCAGCACCAACAGGTCCAATGCCATTCTTTGTATTGATATAAAGTGCACTCTGTTGTTGGCTGAACTGTTTCTTCTGTATCAGAGCTGCCATTGTTACTGGACTGAGTTGTAATTAATGGTTAAATTACCAAGAACCACTGTCTTTGCGTTTGATTGCCAAAAAGCCCTATTTGGACGGTATTCGTTTTACAGGGTAACGTGGGTAATAAAACATTTGCATTGCTCCTTGGTAATTTCAGTCATCGATCCAGGCGGCTTTGAAAATTTACAGACAGAGGAACGTAATTGTCGGACGCACCCAAATGTTTGTGTGTGTGTGTGTGTTCCCTTGAATTTCAATTCCATCAATTCAGGACGTTAATTGAAAATTCCAGTTACTGTTCCAGTTACACAAATCTGAAACCAAACAAATCTGTACAAGAAGGAACGGTTGGCAGAAGCCGGGATAAAAATTACTGAATAGCACTGTAATACATTTAATTACCTGACTTCCCCCGAGAGACATTAATCCCGTTCGAATGGATCTAAAGAATCAATTCACATCTCCTATTTTTCCCCGCCCTAAAGAAAGAGATCCTTGATAAAAATGTGGCCAATCTGGGATTCAGTTACTGGAATATCGAGCAGGCACTCACCACGCACCGTTAAACTCAAGACATGGGTGCACCCTGAAATAGTTTTCGACCAGGTTTAAAAACCAAAGACAGGCAATTATAGAAGCAAACCAGAGGAGCAAAACAAACTCAATATCCTTTTCTTGAAATTATTAGATGCTGCTTAAGGCTTATTGGGGATTTAAAGTACATTGCATTTTGCTGTGAGAAGAAATTAATCAGAGCATCTTTGTTCTCTATTCTCTATTCTTGGATTTACCATGTAAATTAATACTTCCAAAGCTACTTTACATAGATTTTTCTGACAAGATTGAATGCTAATAAGATTGAATGTTGCAACACTCAAAATGCATATTGTTGTCCAAAGTTCTATTATCGATATCAAGGTGTGACTCTTCCTCTGTGTGTGTGTGCATGCTGTGTGTGTGTGTGTGCATGCGTACGTGTGCGTGTGTGTGTGTGTGTGAATTAATATGTATGCTTGCATTTTTGTCTTGCAACGTACAGAAGAAAAACACAGAGGATTGGAGTGGAATAGATTTTTTCACTTCTTTCTCTCCTGCCGCCTTATGGCGCAAACCACAAAACCTTTTGATCTACAGGATAAGAAAAAAGGGCAGTTTAATCACACAGCTGCAACATCTCTGATGCATTCTGGGAGAGGTTCCCAGCCCCAGTGCACCCTGGACCCGTGAGAAGGAGGTGTGAGTCACTTACTGCCAGGCACGTCGTCGCCTGTCCCCGGAGGACCAATTATCCTGTATGTTTGCCCTACAGTCTGACCATGAGACACAAATAATACGTTTGAATAAAATATCAGGTAAGGCAGAAAAGATGGCTTTCTCCATTGATGGCCTCAGAGTTGCATCAGTCTGTAGCCTACTGGTGGTGCAGCAATGTTAGTTTGTGAAGTGTTTTTGACCAGAATTGGAACTTCTAAAATCCCTGCAAATGCAACACAGTCAATTTAATGTGTTCAACTAAATTTCTCCTCCGTGTTTATTGAAAAGCAAATGAGTGTTCCTATGAAATTAGTATTGAATGATTGTATTTTTCATCCTTTGGACAAATGGGCAATCTCTTGGGGTTGGAAAAAATGAAAGGAGTTACTGTTAATATGTAATATGATGAAAGAGGGATAATGCCACAGGTTCCTCACTTGGCCAGAGTTTGAACACCATTTTCTAGCCAATGAATTTTCGTTCATTCCATTGATCCGGTTTCCTCGACATGGACAGATGGCAAACAAACTCTAATTTCTATCAGGTGAAGGCAGGTGTGCCTTTGCTCAGGGTAAAATGCCGTGGCAATCCTCTGGAGTCAAAGCTGTCTGGCCCCCGGGAACCTCTCAGCCTTGAAGGTCAGCTTCTCAAACACAATTGATACCACTGACTCCAGCTCTTTTCGCTCGTCATCCATTCTGGCAAATGGCAAGACTGAGCTGATCAATCAATTGAATGCCGTCAAAAGGCCAAATAGGAAAGAAAAGACAAAACAGCAGCTCTGATCCTCTGTATCGACTGCTTGGATTATAGAGGATGACCCTCTAGGCTCTCTACGTGATTTGGCCATAACTCCAATACTATCTTGTGATGATAACTGCTAAGTTTGAAAATCAAACAGTGTGCATCTGTCTTCCTGTCTGTCTGTTTATACTATCTACTGCCAAGCTGTAAAAATTAATTGCTGTCTCTATAGAAGTCTGCATTTATCCTGCATCTATCCTGCATTAACACAGCAGGAAATGTGTTATTTAATGTTATACAGAAGAAGAAGAAAAATACTGTATATATATATATATTCAAACACCAAATTCTAGTGTCGCTAAACCAACTAGTTGCCAGACCGTTCTTTGTGTCTTTGTATGAGGAATGGAGCCAAATTGCAGTTGAGTAGTTGAGCCTGCATGAAATCAAATAGTGTGCATCTGTCTTCCAGTCTGTTCATCCATCCACCTCCAACTGGTTAAACGATGATGTGGTGAACAGCTGACTTCATCGTGTTTTTTGTGCTCATGTATATCAATCTGTCTCTGTTTCTTATAGTGATATACAGTAGGTAGATACAAGTCACAGATTACATAATGCCCCTTTAATTTCAGTTGTCACAATCCTGGTCTCCACCCATAAAGCTGGTGTTATGACATTATACATAAATGCATTATTCTGTAGATAAGTGGATGATTGTTGTACATTACATTACAGCATTTAGCAGACGCTTTTGTCCAAAGCGACTTACAATAAGTACATTTTGTCAACAGTAGTCAAACCAACCATCTATCGCAGTCTTCATCAGCTAAGCCTTCAAAAGGAATAAGTAGCATTCATAGTTGGAAGGATTTCTTTTTGGAAGAAGAAGAAGATGAAGAAGAAGAAGAAGAAGAAGAAGAAGAGTATTTGAAGAAAGGCTCCTACTGTAAATCTTGAGCGGTGTGACATTAGTGCCGTCGCAGAGGTCCCACTCTTGCTGAACCACTGCTGCACTTTGGTTCTGTCCATAAAGGTGATTGTCAGCCATCAGAAGTTACAACGAATTGTCTAGTAATGTTATTTTAAAATATACTTATTTGGTTCTAATGCATAACATTCAGGATGAATTATTTGCAGTACTAAAGCAGGGTAGGTGAAGGATACATGTGTGAAGGGTTTCTACAATGCTTGCCACAGTGCCTAGACGCCTTGGCATCACCAAGCTCAAACGCTGTGCCGACGCGTGTCAGTTCACTCTTAATCTCTCAGCCATGTCATGCCAGCGCTTTATCATCGATACAGTGAGAGAATTCTCGTTGAAACATACAATTCTGTCATGGTGAATAGATGTTGCTCCAAGTTACATCATGGATCAGACTATACACAGGGAGAAACAAGTTCTCATTACATTACGACATTTAGCAGCCATCCAAAGTGACTTACATATCATCTACATCGTCATATACATATACATCATCATAGTGTATGATGTAGTTAGTATACTGTATGTCATACATACATAATATACTAACTACATCATATAGTGTACATACTATATCATACATACACCATATACATACTACATCATATACTATGTCATACATACATTATATACCGTACTAACTAAATCAAATACATACTACATCATATATTATACAACACACAAACACGTGTCTTTGGACTGTGGGAGGAAATCGGAGCACCCGGAAGAAACCCATGCAAACACAGGGAGAACATGCAATCTCCGAGGCGGAGATTCAAACCCACAACCTTCTTGCTGTGAGGCGACAGTGCTAACCACTGAGCCACTGTGCTGCTAGTAAATCATTGGATTTATTCAGAAAGTATTTAATACAGCTCATGCATTTTTCAATTACACTTCAATGTCAGGCTGCTGAATTGTAAATGCATAGTTTGCAGTCATCCATTCTGTTTCTCGAGAGTTTAATGAAGTAATGTATCAACACAGGACTTCATTATTTCTCAGCCTAAATCCAGAACGTATTATATACATACTACAAGCTTTTGGCAGGTTTAATTATTTAAGCTCAGATGGCCAGCAGCGTCCCTGGTACAGCATCTCATTCTATTACAGTATTTGGTAGGATTGCAAACATGCCTCTTTGGGCATCTTGAACGTGCGTGAAATGGTAAATGTTGCACGCAGATATGTACCGCACGTAATGTCTAAGTGTGCTACCATGCACGCATGCATCAAAGGGAACATAGAAGCAACATATATGAATGGAACAAAAAAAGCCATTACATTGTGAGCACACTGTAGGTATACGCATGTTATGTACACTGCTAGCTCTCACCCGTGCAGTTACTACCGATGGAGGTACACTGGCAATGGCTGTACCCTGAAGTGATTGTGGCCTGTTCTACTTCCCATGCAACAAATAACTCAGATACAATAGCAGCACCTCATCCTTACTGAGTGCAAGAGCTGGTTTTTTAATATAGTTTACAGGTTTGGCGATACATACCAAATTAGTTTTGAGCACAGGTGCGGACTTCAATGCAATATACGTAAGAATAAGAAAGTGTAAATTCCTAAGATGCCTGGTGTGAAAAACAGGGATATATCCTGAGAATGAGGCTATGTGGCCGTATCGATTCAAATGTGGGATGACAGGCAATATGTGTAATGAAGAACGTATCCTGCCACAATCTGTAGCACTATAATCACAACTCCATTCGCTGACATGCCACTTTCCTCCATCATCTGAAGAGCACTCAGATGCACTGATACACTAACCCCTTAGACAGGTTTGAGATTCCTTGGCATTTGCTAAGCTTTGGCCTTGTCTCAGCAAATGTACAATCAATTTTACCTACTTGTCTCCTGTTTCTAATCCCCCCCCCCGCTACCATCTTTCCTTTCCTTGCTCAATACAAGTTCGCGTTTGGTACACTCTGCTCGATGGTCTTTGCCCTATCTGGCGCGCTGGGGATCGAATGTTGGTTCTGTCAGGCTGCTTGTCTCGGTGCCTGGAGATGAATAGCAGACAGTTACTCCGACTCTTAATCTTCTCTCCTGTTATCTTTCACCTTGTGTTGCACACGATGACTGCCGCATCTCATGCATGCTGTGCTCTGATATTAATAGACATTACAGCTATTAGACACAAATAAATTTCTGAGCCATAATCAGATATAAAGGTACAAAAGTACATTATTTTCTATACACATTATCAGTTTAATACAAAGGCATATTAAGAGTATCAAAAGCACTTTAGGGTGAAAGCTTTACATCTGATACCGTTGAACAAATATGGCCAATTATTTCACACATATTAGAGTTATTCATTTTGATGGCTACAGTGGAAAATCCCACTCATTTTCTTCAACACTTAGCCAGTCCTTATTGGTCCTCTTCTCTCACTCTGTCTCTTCAGGCTGTGATGGAGTCCTTTCACAGTGGGGAGTCGCGATCTGGGAAATCATATACAGCTCGAATAAATAAAGCCTCGTCAATCATTGCCAAGCTGACATGGTGTAAAATGCCTCATTAATGGCTTAATGAATCACGATATAAAGGCGTTTCCATCCCTCCCGCCTGGCTATAGCTATATGTGCGTGTCACTTTTATTGATCTGGCCCCTGTGTTTTGATATACAGTCCCAATCTAATTGCACTCAGTGAAGGTTTTTATGGTGTCTGCTGGGAAGGACATCTATATGGGGTTGCTTGAGCTCACCTCCAGTCACGTGATGCAGTCATCAGGTTTCCTGGGACAAAATTGTGCCTCTGTCATTAAAAATAATAGCTGGTTAGGGAGAAAGTTGGAAAAATGAAAGGGCACTGTATGTTTTATTAATAAATCCTGCAACCATCACTCCTTAGCTGCAAGAGGTAACGAAGAGAGCAGCATAGGAGCAGGAATACAGATGAGACAATCCATGAGTTTGTAGTTGCAGGGAGAATCACTATTATTATGAGGACGAAATATAATTCCTCGGTTGCTGAAGGAGCTAATTCACTTTTATATCACGGTCGGAGCAGGACTCACGTGTGTTTACTGTAAGAGATCAATCCTTCATCCTGCAGGGAAAAACAAATACAAATAATGTTAGAGTGTACTTTAAATGAAACAGAATCAGCTGAGGTAAAATACAATCCCTAAAGTAGTGTTGCCAAATGTTCCCTCGCCAAGGTCATCTATAGGATAACGGGATACTGCCATCAGGGCCACAGAGAAGATATCAGGTAGTTGCTGGATAAATGACCATCCTCATTCCTAGAGCTATTACTTTCCTGTCAGTCAGTCTCACCACAGAAATAGTAGACAATAATGACTTTACAACTGATACCCAGTTCTTCAACCGCCTGCAAGGGAGGTATGAATTAATTCCATTACTATTTATGTAATCATCAGTAAATAAGCATAGGAACACCTTACATGACCATTATAGTGATAATCTCATACTTACTCTAGAACAGACCAATCCTGCATATGATTATTATACTGTATATAAAATAATTGTAATAATTATTGATTGATTTTAACTATGCAAGACCAAAAAAAAGACACTTAATCCAGTATGTAAGAGGTGTTAACTAATATATAAGGACTTTTCTGTTAGAGACTAACTGTGAATAAATTACTTTCAATCAGCTTCTTAAACATAGCAGACAATTTCCCCCCAAGGCACGTAGTTTGGAGGAGACATGCGCCTTTCATGACCATACCATTGAAAATAACGTCCACTATCCTGTCTCCCACTGATATTTCATTTTTAAATAAATTCTCAACGAAGTAGAGAAGGGCAAATAACCAAATTGCCACCACGCTAATGTACATGGCCAGCCTTAGATTTGGAGGACTCTAAGAGGGATAACCTGTTCTCACTTACATTTTAGGCATTTTGCCGATGTTCTTATCCAGAGTGACTGAAAGTGAGTGCAAGAGTGGACTACGCTTCAATTCCTGGATACCCACCATTACAAGCAACCAACAGTAAGAAATGCAAGGATATAAGCCCTGATAATATTCATGTGACCCTAAGGATAATCATGTAAGCACTAGGAAAATAAATGGAAAAGTATGAACTAAGGAGAGAGGTTACTTCAAGACGAGAACATATTCGAGCGAGTAGGTCAGGTGATCTGCCTCTCCATTCCCAAATTGCCCTCCTAGAAAGTTTACATGAGCTTATATTTGTATTATGTATATAATGCAAACTGTGTGAGAGTGTGAGAGTTATGTACAATAACTGTTATATCTGTAATATGAATGTCCTTACATAATAGCTATTATTAGTTATCGTTCAACAGATTCCAGTAACGTTCACTTGCCGGCGAAAAATAAGGAAGTGAGTATCCACTGCGGCAAACGTCAGTCGGAAAAGGAATCCAAATCAATTTAGATGGCTTCTAATCAGTGAGCCTCGAGGTGGTAATTATGCCAAGCGTGTACATACTTCCTGAAACCACTAACAAGATGCAGGAGCTCTTCTTTTTTCATTGAAATGTGTATACGTTGACATCAGATTAATTGGCCGCACCGCTCGGCGGTTGTGCATCAGCTAACAGGAGCAGACAGTGGGCAGAATACCAGCCTAACAACCTTGGCCGTGATCGAGCATTTTGAAGCATTGCTTATATCGAGCTGCGAAAACGTTCATTTTTTGCCCTTTTATTGCAAACTAAGTTCTTTTCAAACGTGCAGCTGTATAGAGGGTCATGCAGTTTGATTGGCATGACAGCACAGGATTGAAAGATTCATGATGAACATATGGTGGCCTCCCATTTGAGTCAGTCAGCTGGTAGCTTTCGAACTGGAGGTCGTAGATCAGCACACCTTGTTCGATTCTGTCATTGTGTTGTGTTGAAAATGTGACAACATAACGTCTTAATACCTTTTTCTTCCCCGTCTTAAACCTTCAAAATAACACAACAGTAAAAGGAACATGTCATTTCAGTAACTTATATAATAATGCACCATTGCATGCCGATGCACTCTGTATTACGACTATACTACTACTACTACTACTACTACTAATAATAATAATAAGGTGTTATACCAACAAATGAATCCAGTGGAAGAATATCTATAACAACTGTATTTGTATAGCACGTTTTTAAAGGTTTTGGTGTGTCACAATCATAAGCCCATTGAGACATGCTTGTATACAATATATTTTTGAGAAATGTATATTACATTTACACAACTGCTCGTTTACATTCGGTTTCTCAACAAGGAGAACATTGTGGAGGAGATGCTGTCTTGCAAAGCACTCGAAGGTAGGAACACTGGAGAAGACGAGTTTTAGATGAGTACATAAGAGCGGGATGGAGTTGACTGGTCTCG
>OMOT01027063.1:0-10369 GCA_900312575.1 Acanthochaenus luetkenii | reverse complement strand
TCTCCCTCTCTCTCTCTCTCTCTCTCTCTCTCTCACATACACACACACATTGATTTTTGGTCATGATAAATACCCAAAAGTGAATACAGTAAATACATAAGTGAATACTGAGTAACCTAAATGGAAAATAACACAATATTGATTGTTGTGATTGTTACGGAAATGTACTGTATGTTTAAGACATCTAATATTGAAAGGATACATTGGGGGGGGAAACAGAACGGGACAAAAACAAAAGTGAGCAAATGGACACTGTGTAATGTCTGATTTTACTGAAAGGTACGTTTAGGACTCTAAATGTTAAACAGGAATTAAATACTTACACGACTAATAAATGGAATACAATGAACAGGATAAAAGGAAATGAAGCTACATCGTGGTTATTTAAAACCAGTATTATCCAAATCCGATTGTGCTATGCCTTGCACAGTATGTGGGTGGATCATAGCCTATGTCTTGTGTTGGTTTTGAGGATTTTTTTCCAAGGAAAGACCTACCTGACACAGGGTAATGTATAAACGCTGTCATAAACTGAAATTCACTGAAATTAGAATCAAAGAAGCGTATAACAACGAATAGGTGCAGCGTTTTGGGTCAGTTGCCAGGCATCCAGTCCAGGATGGGGTTGGACACTGATTGAATTCCAACAGCATCTGCCTCTCCCTCTTCAGGTAATGGTTAGTGTAGCCTTGCTCATTTTATTCCTCAACTCACGATGATACTCTTGTAAAGTGCATTTGTCACTCACAAGGATATCTGTGTGCTCCCTAAAGATGCACTCTTTCCACATAGCCCTATTTGTCAAGTAGTCCAATAGCAGCAAACAGGCCATCCTGAAAGAGTTGTCTTGTTTCTGCTGGGTCTTCATATACCAAGATCGGTTAACATTGTTATAATGATACACATTCACAATAAACATGCTGGTCTACTTTCCATTAATGTGTTCAGATAATCAATTGTTGGCATCCTATTTAAAAATGGAGGGTGTCACAACCATCTGAGTTGCTGCGAAATGTACACGTGCCCATTGTGCATCTTTTTCAATGAGCTGCTCACTCGTTCTTTATTGCTGTTGTAAATGTAATCGTGTGTATCTGAAGCAAGTTATGATTCACTGCGGCTGTCGAGTGACCCTCAGAGGAAAATCTTTGCTTCCCACTTGTGAAATCATTTTTAATCTAAGATGCCATCATGGGCTGCATGCAGCTAATAATTTGATTCGATAGAAATGTAAAAAAACAGACCAAACCCAATATGTCCATGTTGCTACAGTGAGACGTCGATGTTGTTTCCAAAGACAACAGCTGCGGTCCAAACTCGTGAGCTCTCCTTTCCGTCACGCCTGTTAATATTCCTCACCCCATTACTATGAACAGTGATCCTTGTCCTAACATGTTTTGCGTCTTCCCAAACATGAAAGACGTCAATTGTGTGATAATTGCAAACATCTTCCACTGCTAATCTCTCTTCAGTTATTATAATGAAAGTAGCACCAAAGACATGCAGATGGATGTGTTTGTGTGCAGTATGGCATATGATGTAGTATGACGTGTATGATGTAGTGTAGTATATGATGTAGTATGTATATGATGCAACGTAAAGCCCTTTGAGACATGCTTGTATATATAAATAAACATGATCGATTGATTATTTTTTTCAATTTAGAGTCTAGAAATCCCATGTGCAGTGTATCAAACAAATACAACAACCTCATTCTCTCAGAAGGAACCAATTGGCTTCCATTCCTAGATTCCTAGCTTTGGCGTTAGGGTATAGTATCCTTCCGCACTCATTGCACCTTCCCTGCTAGTGGCCGATTGGATTAACAGCTACCTTCCTAATCCTGTGAGGCTCCCGCTAATCTGATGCCAAATTGATCTGTCAGCCGGACGCCCTCTGAATCTGGGGCACTTTCCCCAATCCCAAAGGCTCATTTAGAGTGTCGTGCCACATCAGCGGAGCAACTGGTGGCCGCCGCTGGTGGACCTTTGCGACGATTAAACATCAGGGATTGGCTGGTCAGCGCACGTCACTGCTCCAACATGATCCCACTTTGTTCTAAAACAGTCCAACACTTTGTGCCGCTGAACTCAACGTGACCCCGTTCATCTGCAAGCTACCGGATGAGCTGGGAACCTTCAAGTGCTGTTTTGCCCTCAAAACGTATAACTCAGGCAGCATCTATGAAGTTTCAATCTATAACTGCGCGGCGTTTAGCTGACGTGTGAACGTTACTCAGTGTTTATCATATCGACGCAGATGGTTGACAGAGAAAGGCATTGTGGTGTGTTTGGCGGGAATGTGACATCTATCCCCCCCCCGCGCGAGCGCCTGATATGATTGTCAGAGGAAACACAACAATGTTGGCGGGCTTGACAGCGATATGTATTGGCTGATATCTTCCTGTTTATCCCATCAGCATTCTCATACCACATGCTACGTATTTCCACACACAAAGGCCAGAGGGGCAAGAGACTCCACAGGCCCGAGTGGTAATCAGTGGGGAACGAGGAGGATGATGGATACGAAGAACCGTCTTGGAGCATTTATGTGCTCATGGAGAGCCAGCTAATGATCTGTGGCATACGGACACTCTCTCTCGTGGCATTGATCATTTCCTAATCACAATAGTGCCCCTAGAGGCCGCTGCGCTAGATGGCTTTCAACCGCTTTGCAGAGATGCCAGGGGATGAGTGATGTTCATCTGCAGCATATGCTCAAGACAGAGAGAACTTTCAGTGCCAGCTTTTATGCCCAAAGGGTTTTTATTGTGGTTTCTTGTTTATAGGTACCATAGCTAAACCCTTGTTAAAGAGAACTACTCTTTTAAAATGAATTAATGTAATACGCATTTCTAAACAGCACATTTACATCACACTTCATAACCTTGTCACAGACGATGTACCTTTAATTAGCTGTACACGCCGGTGATTTAGTCTTACATGAAGCAGGCACACAAACATGCCTTCCTTCGGCATATTCTGCTGACTTTCACGTCTTGTACTTTGCGTTCACAAAGGACCATGGGTAGAAAAACGATCAATTAAAAAGAGGCAAAACCATCATTTACCTCAATTATCGCTGAAATTTGTCAGTTTTCCTTTGAGGCAAGACATCGTAGCATCATAAATCACAGGCACATACAATATTCCCCATGGAGTCACACTCCTAGGATGGCAAATTGTTCTTCAATGTTATAAAGACATGCCTCCAGGAAGAACAACCTCTCCAACACAGATGAAAATATGGATTTATATAACATTTATGTGAATATAAATAGATATATAAAGAAAGTTTACAGTTTAAAGAGCCCTGGATTATCAACGGAGCACCTACAGTAGTGCTTACCGCTTACTGTGAGAATCCCACACCCCGTACTGTTGCATTTTATTCTGTGTTCCTCTTGATAAAAGTTAGAGAATTTATTCAAAATTAAAGTGAAATATGCTTAATTCTTACAACACTTGCATAATGCATAGAGCTTATCGGAGCAAAAGAGAGTTAAAACAGTCATGTGACAGTTTATCACACCATTCAGCTTTTAAACAGGTCCCTTCTAATACTTTGGTCACTTTTATGATTGTAATAGAGAAATTACTTAATTGGTGAGAAGATATGGATCATTCGGTGGAGTCTGATTTTCAAAGCTTGCATTTCAATCTTCTCCTCCCAAACCTCAGCCCCCGCCCTGAATCAATACCAGTCTTATCCAACAAGTTAAAGCCCCAGTTAGATCATTTTGCGGCTCACAGAAATGGCAACTCATGACAGTTTCCCCTGTGTGTCGGCTTGCAGTATAATAAATCCTGGGAATATAGCAGAAGGGCGAGGTATTTACCCTGGCAACAAGGCAACCGCCGTCCATCCTGCAAACAGCTTTGCTGCCACAATGACGCCCCGGTAATGAGCTGACAGGTGCAATGTTTACGCTCCGATTGACACTCAAGTTTGAGGCGCTGGCTCTCTTGTTCGGTCTCTTTTGGCATTAATGATGCCAGTCAAAAGGGTTCACCTTTCCATTGACTGTCGCAGAGTTTGAGTAGCTTCCCCCGAATGATCTGGACGTAACGAAGAGCTGCGCTGTATACCTTTCTATTCTTCTATTTGTGCTGTATTTCACGAGAGCGTTTAAAGCTGCACCAGGCGGCGATGCAAAAAGCACCGACCCCTCCACTGGATTCAGGAGGATGCGGTCGGCTGCCGGTTGAACCATTTCCGTCGCGGATGTAGTGAAACATAAACCTCGAAAAGGGTAGACATTAGGCTTGAGCACATTAACCGCTTTGAAATCCTTCGTTATCCGTTTCGGGCGCCTTTTTGAGGTCAAGAAAACGGTCGACCCACAAGACGAGACCAGCTGAAAGGCTCACTTCCCGAGGGCACCTCAGCTTCGCCTCCGCTTGCTCGCGTGCCGCAAAATGGTTCTCAGCTCCTCTGTGGCCGGTGAGTGGGCTAATGCTCCTCATTAGAGGGGTGACCTTTCCCGGAAATTGCCGCTGTGCACTCCTCGCAACCCTCTGATTACCTCAGTTACTGTGGCTAAAATCAAATACCCCAGTCATTCTCACAAGTCAGGGAAACACATTTCATCGATGCCCCTCTTGGCAGGCTTTACTGGAAAGTGGAGGGGGGTCGAGGAGCGGCCTGGACCCTCGGTGGCTGTGCTCACCCCGGGGCGATATAGTGTAGCTTTGGTGTTGTTGTGCTAGGTGGACATGTGAACGCAATACATTTGAGCAGTTTACATTAGTTTACATTAGGTTTACACATTAGATTGCAACAGAGAACCATGTTTGTATGGTACAGGAATGACATTTTCTATTTGTATTTGTTGATGTACCACTTCTACGTGCTTATGTAATACTTCCTTATACTGCTGCTTCAAAACATAGACCTATTCCCTACAGTTCTACCTTTACATTTTCCATTACACTACTTTAAAATGTTTGTGTTGTGTTTATATCGATGTTTAACGTGACCTGCATGTGCATCAAGTCGAATTCCTTGTATGTACTATTCTATCAGCATATTTCAACTTTAGCAGAAGGGCTTTCTGTACTTCTACAGTGGATGCTGTTCAATAATCCTATTATAACAGTGAGCAGATAGCGAGGATAAATGAGACATTGCCAAAATCCAGATTCATCGACACCCTCGCAGGAATGTCGACACTGTTGTGGGATCAGTCATCACTGGTCAACTTTATTTCTCGGGGAGGAACTCTGAACATGAAACTGCGTCTGTGGCCACTGCAGATGGTATCAGTAACGGTATGGGCAGAAGCAGCAGACAACACACAGCCAGTGGCCAGACACCACAGGACTGATTCTTGATAGTGATTTGACACATCACAATTTGGCTGAAGAGCAGAGAGCATTCCTGCCCGCAGCTACCGAGAACCATCAGACATGGAAGTTGTTTTTATTCTTTTATCTCATCTCGTTTAGACTACTAGAATTCACTCTGTTCGCGCCTCAAAAGTCAAAAGTCACTCTCAAGCAGCTACAACTTGATGCTAAGCTTATGGTATATACTGTGTACCCTATCTTTTAAATCCCTTCTGAAAATGCACATTTACTGGCTTTTGTTTTTCATTTTGATCACCTTTTAATGTTTAATGTTTTATTTTTTATTTCCCCCCAGTTTTTATCCCGTTTATATATTTTATATATTACTATTCCTTGTTGTTATGCCTTTTTGTAAGAACATTGTACATTCTGCTCTGCATTCTACATTCTGCACCTGGTAGGCTAAACTTGTAGAAACATTTATTATCATTAGTGTTATACTAGTAATACTAGTAGTAGTAGTTGTAGAAGTACTGTAGTAGTAATAGCAGTAGTGTTAAAAGCAGCAGTAATAGTAATAGTAGTAGCAGTAGCAATAGTAGGAGTAGTAGTAATAGTAGTACTAGTTGTATAAAAAATGAGACTTTCACAAATAAACAGTAAAAGTAAATTACCTCTATGAACAGGATACAAACTTCAGTGGATTTCAGCCTCAGCTTTTATCAGGTAGATGGACAGAACAAGAAGAAATGATGGATTGAATGGAGATTGTGATCTTCTTGATATTGCCCTCATGTTACTGTGACAGGAAAAATAGCTAAGCCATTTTAAAACAGTCCTCTCTTTACGCTGATCATTGATTTCCTGATTGATGGTTTCAGTAAGAAACCCTCACCTTCTGGGCAATATGCTGACGTTCTACTACACTTGTCTGAAATGCTGCATATCCTGGTTGAACGTCATGCATGTATGTGTAGCCTGTTGGAAATATGGCTTCAGATACAATTGCTCCCATATTATACACCACACCTATATCTTAGACATTACAGTTATATAATCAAATCACCAACTAATCCCAACATACATTGGACACATTTGGTTTCAAAACAACAAGCTGAGCGAGAGTAAAGTTGATCAAGTCACTAGCAAATAGCAGAACAGATTGGAGACTCTTCTTTTGAAAGTGTCATGCAACAAGTTCATAACAATATGCTGAGGGAGACGGTATCTGCAGTACCTGGCAGCTCGCACGGCTCTCACCACGATCGCACCGGGCTTCCTGTTCCAGGCGGCTTTTTTTTTAAACTGTCACTATATCAACTACTGTTGACTATCAGTATAGACGGGGTTTGCTCACTTTAAAGGTTTCAAGATTTCTGATGATATCAAATATACCATGCTAGGTAAACATGAAAATCTAGATAATAAGAGGTCTAACACCTTCTAGTTTGTAATGGTGGCGTTAATCTTGTAACATCGTCTTTTTATGTGTATTTATCAAGGGAATATGTGCTGGAAACAGCAGCGGGAATTTAGTGTTATTGTATGCATTTTCATTGAAGTACTTAGTAATACAAATACTAAAAGAGCACCATAACGACTACTGCACTTTTTTTTATTGAAGGGAACCCATTTAATTGTTGATCATTTATGGATTTATGTAAAGTGGCTTGAAGGTGATGTTTTGCTTGGTGAGATTAGATTTGTTTTGAGATATCTGGATAAAGTGGTGACCGATCACCACTGTGCTGAGATATTGTGATATTTCAGCGTATTTCTGCTCTCTGAGCAGAGGCTCATCCCTCTTTAATGCGTTCTATTCCAAGAGGGGTTCTCGGGGTGATAGCTTCTCTGATGACTTTCCCGACTGATGAATTCTTCCACACAAACACCCCTTGGTATTGCTTGCTTGGTGCTCTGAGCAGTCATATTGAAAAGCCATATTCTGTCACATGCAAGATGAACTATCATCCATTTGGCTTGTTTGGAAATGACGTCTCTGTCTTACAAGTGGGTTTAATAGGAATCTATACCTAATATCTTGGTGAAATGATGTGTTTTGTTCCTATCTAAATATGCATGGTATCTTGACGCTCGGAATAATCTTAAAGGGGCCATAATGATTTATGCATCACATGCATTGGAGATCACCAAAATAATAACTTGCATCCAAGCTTTACATAAAGCGTACGGATGCAGCAAAGACATACCGGTAATAGACTTCTTACAATGGATCAGGGATGTAAGCTTACTCAAAAGCCAAGGGGATGGAATTGTCCAGACAGTGACACTCTGACAGACTGTTGGAAGCTTCTGTTCGTATACATGCTAACTCATTCGCGGAGAAAACTGAGCCAACATGATATGCCATGCGTGGCTTTGAGATGGCGTGCACATCCACATGGGTATGTTTGTATCAGTGCACCAAGGTGCTAGATGGAGCTTGGCGGAGTGTAATGGAACTCCCACCGCACCCCTCATCTCAGGGTTGAGATATCTCTGGTGCTATTAATGATGACATACTGCCCTCGAGCCAATTAATCAGTAGCTGCGACAGAAAAGAGATGTACTTTATTTAACATGGTAGGAGGGGAGGGGTTATGTTGCACAACGCAATGCGCTCATACATTCAATTGGCAGTATGAATCCAAGAGGAAAAACAAACATTTTGCCGCGAGGTGTTAGACAGTACCTTAGTTACAACGTTTCCTATTATGAGTTTGTAATTGTTATAATGTCTGCTTGGCAATAGAGATGAATCGCTCGACCAGTAGACTAAGTTCTTCATGTGCTGGGTCCTTATTTACTTTCTAACACTCTAGATCTTGATGAAGATGAAGGCAAACTTAAACAACTCTCCGAGATAGACTAGAGCATATAAAGGGACATCAAGTAATTGATCACCTTTATTGGCTTCTATTGGCGACCAGCAGGATTTGCGACCGCACGGATAGAACTTGAAGTCTTTGTGTCAGTGTAAGGTTGGTGAACTATCCGGGTGCCCCTTATGTGAACTCAATAAATACATATTTAATTGCTTGTCTTTCACAATGTGTGGCAACACATTCTGCATTCAGAGGCCTGTCAACACCTTCTGTATGTTGCATTATTTGCTCCCATCACCCCAATAATGAGGCGACGATGGCGATAACATTTTGGGTCTATTCTTAGCAATTTTCAGTGACGTTTATGACCCAAAAAAAGGATCTCACATCTAACGTCATGTCTGTCACACATCAGGGCTTCAGCACTCTCTCGCAATACCTCTCCCAACACCTATTTCCCTTGTATTGAGAAATCCACTAATCTAGCCATGTTTTTCTGCAGAATCCCTTCGATATGAGTTTGGCTTATGTTCCCATAGGTGTCTGTGTGTAACAGCTCGGGCTCAAATATGGGTAATATATGCATGCCTCTGAAACAATCAGTCTTGTTTATCCAGAGCCCTTGAACCTCCAGGATCAGAAAGTTTCTGCAATGAATTCTGATCTGCTAAATCCCAGTCCAATAAATTGCCTCAACTCTGCACAAACAACCAAACAAACTCTCTCACTGTCTGTGTGCCGCCATCTTTTAGATTTGGGGGCGAGAATGACAGAAAGAAAGGGGTGGATGGTAGAGACGTGGAGGATTCACAATTTGTTTATTAACATCTCTCTCCCTCTCACCCCCTCCCGCCCCTTCATCCCTTCTCGCCAAAAATCTTTGCATCTGCACCGCAGTGTTTGCTAACTGAGCGAGAACCCGTAACATTTTGATAGAGACCTTGCAGGGCGTCTTAGCAGCAGGATTTGGATTCATTTGAAACAGTTTCCTCTGTTAACTCTCTCGCCGCACTCGAGGGAGTTATATTTGGGGTTAGTGAAGTTCTGTTTTCATGTGGAGACTGAGTAGTTTGGGTTGATAGCCCGAATACACAATTTTGTATCTCAGGTGCTCAGTGAAGTGCATTTGCTTGGCTGGAGTCATAGCTTTGTGGGGAAAGTCTCAGTTTTATTGTGCATCTGTCGTTTTCCAGCCTTGATGAGAAGTAGGTGGGAGATGGAACTAAAAGAGGGCCAGATTTAACGCTCAGAAAGTGATTCATTGCTCAAAGCCACAGTTACTCTTTGGACATCTGCTTACTTGTTATTGTCCCTAATTAAAATAATAAATAATTAGTAATGGAAATCTTGCATTCCTTTGGATTTTCCCATCCAATGGTTTGGTAAGATCCAGGCATTTCCAATTAGTTGGTTTTAAACGAGACCATACGTGGGTGAAAGGAAAACTCTTGGTGTACGTCTAATCATTACAAAGGTTAGGCTCAGAGAATATTAATATTTAGCACACAATCTAGGAGGTAAACTCGACTAATGTCCTCTTTAACTTTCAATAACTAACCAGACCTTTCTAACTAGCTTCAATCCTCCATTTGGTGCTTTGTGTCAGATGTAACAAACATGATATATATGTTTCCCGTCATCACAATGTCAGTGGCATTTTTTGAAACTTCCAGGGGCATTTTTGCACATTTCAAGTTATTTATGTCTTTTTCATTCTATACGGTGCTGTGAAACCTTCACGATGCACCATGTGACGCCATAGTAGACTAGATAACACTGAAAACAAATTATTGTGAGCAAAATCCACTCTGGCTGTGAAGCGATATACTGCATATCGGTCCATACACACCTCTCAGATTACGCTTTTTAATCACATATCCACACCATCCAGCGGGGCATTAGGTGACGGATCTTATTGCAATGACGAAGCGTTACATTTGGAGTTCGGGTTGCGTGGGATATTTCCCTCTGTCTATCCACAAGCCCTCTCCGCTGTTGAGTTCATCAGAACAGCTTCGAGAGTAGATAACCCGCCAGATGTTTGTAATCTCACACGAGTGAAACTAGTTACTGGGGTTGCAATCAGATAAGGGGGCTTCGGAGGGGATTATAGACAGTGACAGTGGGGAGAAAGGCTGTAGATTTCACCATAATGGTTTGATGGATGGAATATTACCCGACCTCTTTTGCCCCCGTCAGAAGCTACTGAGTGCAACCCAGTATGTGATATACATGCTTGTTTCTTTCCAGTGTATC
>OMOT01027062.1:12290-29451 GCA_900312575.1 Acanthochaenus luetkenii | reverse complement strand
GCGCGCGTGTGTGTGTGTGCGCGCGAGTGTGTGTGTGTGTGTGTGTGTGTGTGTGTTTGTTTGTGTGTTTGAGCCACTCTTTGAATTGTACAGTATCTTGACATAACCTTGGTTCTCTCTTAATGTGTGTCTTGTTCATGTTATCTACTCGTATGTGTTTGTCTCATCCAGTCGTTTTACCCAGTGATTCTTCTTCTGTGTATATTGTGTTGGCCGCTTCTTTCGGTTCCTTAATGTTTCCTGATGGTTGTACTCTATGGTGATGATTCCGAATGTGTTTCTTATTTTTCCACCAGTTCCCAGAGTTCCCATTGAGGAGGCAGTGGAGACCAAGAAAGTAGCAATGAGAGACGAAATCCCAACCAAAGGTACTATTTGATTGATTGATTTAACCTTTATTTATACAGGTGAGTCTCATTGATATTTTTCAAGAGAGACCAAGTTGGCATCAAGACACTTTCAGGTTTTTACAAACATACAGTACATATGACAGGTGCACACAAATACAAGACAGTTCATTTAAAGCTTAGTACAGTAGTTAATCTGAATATCAACATCATAAGCATCATAGCAGCAGAATAAATCAGATTTAAAACAGTCACATTTATTCAGTATTAAATTGGTAATGAAGGATTTAAATTCCGGTAAAGTAAGCAGGACTTCAAGCTTCAGGTTCTCTTGAAGATAGTTCCATGTGTGTGAAGCCTTCTTTCCATGTTCAGTTCTAATGACTGGAACTGAAAAAAGTAAGCGAGACTGTGAGGAGATTTTCAGAAATGCAATGCTTACCGCTTTGTCCTGGCAAATACGCTCATATTCTTGTTCCTCCGTCCTCCACTAAAGTCTTAGACATTTGGTCCTGTTTTAACTCTGTTGCCTTTTGTCATTCTTGTGCCATAGTTGTCTTGACATGGCCAATACTTAATCTATATTCTACATTATATCTGTTCATGTGTATTGTACTTTTTAATTTTGGCTATAGATGGACTTGTTATTACAATTACAAGTAGCTACTGTCTGTGCTTTTTGTTTGTCTGTCATATCTTTTGTTGTGCTTCCTTGCTTTGTATGCAAATACACGACATCTCTCTTAGCTAAAGCGGTATGAGTGCTAACACTGTGTCTTTTACGTTCCTGAAGCTCTTATCCTTGGTCTGTGTTCATATTTATTGTTCTTTTTTATTTGGACTTGTTATTACAGAAGCTACTATAGCTGCTTTTTGTTTGTCATATATTGTGTTGCTCTTCCTTGCTCTACGTGCAAATACATGACATCTCTCTCAGTTAAGCAGTGCAAGGCTAACACAGTAAGTGTCTTTTAAGTTCCTGAAGCTCAGAAGAAGCCTGAGGAGAAGCCTACACCAACTGTGAAGGAGCCATCACCACCTAAAGGTACCAACATGTCTCTTGTGTTGACATGTACCTGTTTCATAAATCCTTCATTTGTTTGTATCTTTAAGAGCATTGATATGCACATTAATGACTCGCCAATTTGTTTTGTACTCCTTTAAAACCTGTCCTGTATATTTTATATGTTGTCCCAGTCATTAGACTGGTGCTATGTTCATCAAATTCACATAATTACTTTACTGAAATTTTCAAGTACCGGAAGCCAAAAAGACAGTAGAGAAGAAGGCTTCTGCAGTTTCATTTCCAGACAAGAAGGAACCTCCTGCTCCCAAAGGTAGAGATGTCTGATATCTGTGTAACATCTTTGTACTGAACTCATACATTTTCTTTTTGTTGTTGTCACCTGTTTTGTTAACTATATATCAGTATGATGTGGCTTGACTTTTGTACATCTATTCTACATCAACTTTTGTTATTCAGTTCTGTTTGTCTTTTGTTATCTTGTTTTTTCCCCCTGTTTTCCAACTGTGTTCTATGTTCTTGTGTACTCTATTGCACCATTTGATGGGCATAACCAATTCTGTCCTCTGTTGTGTTGATGTGAGTGATAACTTTGAATATGTCTTGAAAGAACAAGAGGAGATTAAGCAGCCTACTACCAAGCCCATCGCTGCTCGCTCTCTGCCCACAGAGAAGACAGGAGAAGGGCCAAAGAAAGGTACTTGATGCTACTCATCCTGCATGTCTTAACCAGTGTCCTCAGCTGTGCTATTTGTCTTCTCACCTCTTGATGATGTGTGTTTTGTACGTTTTAATATTATGCCAAATTATTCTATGTGTAATTGGGGATTTGTCTGTTGAGATATTTATGTCTGTTTAGCGAAGCCTATGTCATATATTTGCTCATTTCTTTAATACTGTTACTGATCAATATGTCTCCCCATCTGTTTTGTGTAGTGTGGGACTTAATCTTATTCTTGCGGTTTTGAAAACTTCTTGATATAACATATTATTGAAGCTTTTAGCTAATATTACTGTCTGTGTTACCTGAAGATGAGCTCAAGCCTCAGGTACCAGCAGAGCCTAAAGTGGCACCTGCAGCTAAACCTGAACGTGAACCCAAGCCCAAACCTAAAGCAGAACCTGAACCCAAGCCTAAGACCACACCGGTTCCCAAAGCAGAACCTGAACCCAAACCTGCTCCGAAGGCAGAGCAGGAGCCAGAAGCAAAGCTAGTGCCGGTAAAGAAGCCAGTGACTCCACCATCCAAAGGTATTTCCTGTCTTGTTTGGATGTGTGTACTTTGTCTTTTGTTGAGTTCTTAAGACTCTGAACAAGCAGCTTTTTTGTTTGTCTAACTGTATTGTTAGTCTGTATGTTTCTCTGTCTTGAGTGTTTCTTTGGCTTTACTGTGTTTGCATAGCTTCCAACATGGAAGCACATTTGTTTACTTTTGAGTGCCTGTATGTATTTACTTTCTCAGCACATATCTAAACTAGTATAAATGTTGCTTTTAGTCCCCGAAGAGGCTCCAAAAAGAGAGCTGGCAAAGATCAAGCCTGAGCCAGCAGTAACCAAGCCAGAACCAGAACTACAAAAAACCCAAACAGAGGTCCGTAAACCTGAGCCTGCTGTATTGAAACCAAAACCCGCCATCTTAAAGCTTGAGACCCCCATTCCAAAACCTGAACCGGTAGCAGTTTCCAAGCCTGAATCAGTGTTGAAAAAAGCTGAACCTGACGTGAGAACACAAGAGCCTGTGGTGTCAAAACCAGAACCTACAAAAGCAAAGCCAGAACCAACACTGATGCCTGCTCCAAAGAAAGGTATACAGCATATCTTGCCAGAGAGGCAGCTCTGGATTTTTTCTTAATCCTCTTAACTGTGCCTTCCAACCTTTACTCATCAAGAGTGATTTGTATCTGAATGCTTTTTGACTAAGCTGTTCATGCTTATTGTGTTTAGTTTAGTTTTGTTGTTTGCGCCAGCAAACTCTTTAACTCTTTAACCTTTGGAAATCTGGTGACTTTTAAGTATCCCAACTTTTATTGTCACTAATGACAGTGTCTGTATGATACAGTATGCTTTGAGTTTGTCTTAATTTGTTATTTTTTGAATGCAAGCATACATTGATTCAGTTAAGAATATTTAGAATGTATAATCATAATTGCATAGTTGCAATACTCTTTCTGTGCTATGCAACTACAGTACTAGCTGTACTCTTATTACCTTCTTCAGTTATTTGTTGTACTTATGTGTGTAGCTTTGTAATTGTAGATTTTGTCCTTGTTTGTCATAGTTATGTATATTCAAATATCTGACAAATGGCTTGTTCTTTTAAAGTGCCAGAAGCACCAACAAAGAAGGAGGTGGTCACACCTCTGCCACCAGCTACAGTACAACAAAAAGTGGACAGAGAGGAAGTAACACCTCAAAAGAAACCTATGGCAGCTCAAGGTACTAGAACATTGAAGTGCAGTTGGCTGTCAATGATCCTTAATCTCAGTGTTCTTGGTAATAAGCCATCAAACCCCTTCCCACTAAAACGTAAAATATGAAACTCACATCTCTTTGGCTTCTGCGATGTGTTTGTCAATTTTCTTGTTTGATGATGCCTAACGTCTAACCTCTGGCTTACAGAGTTATTGTGTTGTTAGTGATAGGGGCTGCACACCATTGTTGTTTGTCAATTGTTGAGTTGTTTTGTCATAGTTGTCTTCCTGTTTTGCACTCGTTAGAGTGTAGATTTTGTCCGTCTGTAACAACACTCTTCAACTTCATATTATATATATATAAGACCTCTAATGAACCTGAATGGTCCTCTTTAAAGTCCCTGTGGAGAAACAAATACCAGAGCCTCCAAAGGTAGCCAAGAAACCAGAGCCTGTTCTTGCTCGTCCCAAAGAAGAGCTCCCTAAGAAAGGTATATTAATGTCTCTAATGGATCTTTGCACAGTAACAAACTGACTCTTTGTTAGCTTCCTGTCTTCTATATTGTCATCTAAGTCTGTTTAAATTTTAAACAAGTGGAATTACTTCACTCAAATCACAGTGATATACTTAAATTATATAATTTATTTGAATAATACAGATTGACATAGGTTATGAATAGCATTACTTTTTCATTAAAAAGAGGATAATTTGAGTAAAGTATTCACCACTTTGTCAGACGTGTCCTTATTTGTGCGGCAGCACCTTTTACCATTCTTTATAGTCATGTCTTGTGTATGTTTGTGTGTCATACCCTCTTAAAGCGGTGAAGCCTAAGCCAAAACTCGTACCAGAAGAGGTGCATGGGACAGCACCTGAAAAAGTACCCCAGAAGGTCTTTGATGAAGTACCTGTTCAGTTAGCTGAGAGGGTGGCAGAGACAAAACCTG
Source organism: Acanthochaenus luetkenii (assembly GCA_900312575.1). Taxonomy (NCBI): domain Eukaryota; kingdom Metazoa; phylum Chordata; class Actinopteri; order Beryciformes; family Stephanoberycidae; genus Acanthochaenus; species Acanthochaenus luetkenii. Next base: position 24,721 of record OMOT01027062.1, on the reverse strand, counting down.
AGAGGGTGCCTGATAAAATACGTGAACGAGTACCTGAGAAGAGGCCTCAAGGGAAAGCTGAGGTGGCCCCTCAGAGGGAAGTGCAAAAGATTCCTGATAGGGTCCCAGAGAAGATACAGTCACCTGAGGGAATAGCAGAGGAAATTCCTGAAAGGGTACCTCAAAGACCACCTGAAAAAGTGCCTGAGAAGGTTCCAGAAAAACTACCAGAGAAAAAAGTACATGAGACGGTTCCCGAGAGGAAGCCTGAAAAGGTACTTGAGAAGGTTGCAGAAAAGCGACCAGAGAAAAAAGTACCTGACAAGGTTCCAGAGAGGACGCCTGAAAAACTACATCACAAGGTAGAGGTAGAGAAGATTTCTGTGCCTGTAGAGGTTGAGGAGGTACAACTTGAGAGGGTACCCCAGAGAAAACCCGGGAAGACAGCTGAGCGGATCCCTGAGAAGGCTGCCGAGAAAGCAGTTCCTACAAAGACCCCTGATAAAACACCTGAGAAGATGCCTGAAGCTAAACCTAAAAGGAAGGTAGAGGAACCTCTTCCTAAAGGTATACTTGAGGCAAACCTCAACTCTTTGTTACAAAGTTCTTTGTATCTTCTGTATGTGTGCTATTGGCTATTAATTTATAGCAGTAATTAATAAGCCATAAACTATTTTGCAGCACTTGTATACTGTAAGAATACTAACGTATACTAATGATAAGTATTCATAGCAATGGCCCAAATGTTTTCACACTCACTGAAAAATGAGTAATCTAATACAATATTAACTATTGGCATCAAAAGGTATAGTGTTAGTTTTTAACCATTAGTTAGTTTTTTGTTATTTTATGTATGCTGGTTATTTTGTATTTTTGTGTGTTTTGTATGTTTAACATGCATTGTCTTCAGTTTAAAGTTGTTTCATTCTTTAAAGAACCAGATGCTAAGAAGATTCTGCCTACTACTCTATCTCCTGATACAGAGGTTAAGCAAGAGAAAAAAGCATCTCCAACAGAAAAAGGTGCTGACCAGCTCAAAATAAGGAGTACTTTTACTGCATCATAATCTTAATCCTTGATGAAAATGAGTATCTACTTCAGCGTTAGCCTCTTGTCTCTGTGTTGTTTCTTTAACCCCAATGCTTGACTTTGTGTTGTGTTTTGTTATAATCTCTTGGCACTGCAAAATGGTGCCTTCTCTTCAACACATCTTTACACTTCAAGTGACGACCAGTCTTGTCAAGATAGAGCAAAGGAAAGGAGCTCAGAAGATACAGCAAATGTATTACGTGACTGAGAAAACCTCTCCCACAGAGGAGGTCTGGGAACATGAGGAGGTGGTGGAAGGAAATGCTGAAGTGTCTTATGAGGATGAAGCGGGCAAAAGTATTGTATCATTGTCAGAAGTAGACATTTTAAGTACAGCAGAAAAACCTAGCCAAAGAGATGAAAAGTCTGAACTGAGAGGTGAGATATATGTTACTGATGCTTCAATGAGGAAAGATACCAGGGTAACTAAACATAAAATCATCCCAAAAACAAAGGAAACTTTGATTGTAGAGGAAAGTGAATATAACAAAGGAAGGAAAGTCACTACAGTGCAGGATAAACCTACCAAACAAAAAGTAACATTTGAAGAGGAGCTTTTTGTCAGGAAAATGGATTCACCAACAGAGGAAATTATAGATGAGAGGAAAGATAGTACATCAGTAAGACATTCATCAGGCATAAAAGAGGTTCCTAAACAAGGAGCTACAGTCAAAAGTAGAGAGGTAACTGTCAAAACAGAAACTGTCCCTGAAGATCTGTCTGTCAAGACAAAAACTGACAGTAGATCACAACATCCTTCAAGGATAGATATAATAATTACAGAGAGTCTAGCAATCCCAACTAAAGTGTCTGAGAGTAAACAGGAGATTCCAGATGAAACAGAAGATAAGCCTAAAGGAGAAGTTTCTACTCAGAAGAAAGTAGAGCGTATTAAACTGCAAGAGGAACCTAAAGTAGAGATGTTACATATTCACACAGATGCAAGGAAACAAGAAACTGTGTTGTCAGATTCCTTTATTCCAGTGAAATTGGAATCATCTGAAGAGAGGATAGAGGCACTTGAGGAAAAGTCATATTTAGTTGAGGACATTCAATCAAAGAAACAAGTAAGTGTAAAAAGCAAGCGCACGCAAGTGATTTCCTCAAAAGACAAAATGATAGCCAGGGAACCAATTAGACAAAAGCCAACAGAAATGGCATATGAAGAACTTTTGTTTGAGGATGACATTAATATACCAGAGAGAGAAAAAGAGTTAACAAAAACTGGGGAAACTATTTCATTTGAAGAAATACAGTTAGTGAAAGTAAATGATGTTCCATCAAAGAAAGAAAAATACAAACCTCCCAAAATTATTAGCACAGAAGAGAGAAAACTAATTCAACAGACAGAAATGGAAGGAAATACTTCAGTGACACCCTTGACAGAGGTGACAAATGAGGAATCATTAATTGATCATGACATGGAGATTATATCAGATAGTCCAGAGAAACACAGTAGAACTGAAGAAATTCTAAAAATTCCAGTTGAGAAAATCCAACCAAAAGAAGTGACAATTAAAGACAAACCTACCAAATTAATTCCTACTAAAGTTAAAATGGTAGGCAAGAAAACAACCCGACAAGAGCAGATTGAAGTAAAAGGGCAATTAATTCCTGAGTCCAAAAAAGATGAAATCAGTGTGGTGGAAAAAATTTCACTAAATAAACTTCCTAAAAAGAAAGGAGAGGAGAGGCTTAAATATGATGAGATCATTGATACAGCACAGGAGATTAAGTTTACTAAAAATGTCAAACCTGCTATAGTAGTGACCTCCAAATCCAAGACTGAAGCTGTTGGTGAGAAAATGATAATACAGGAGACCATGTTAAGAAAAGTGTCAGTAACAGATATTGAGCTCAAGCCAAAGGTTATTGAACAAGAGATTAAGTATGAACCAGCCACTGCAGAGATGTACCCACTTCACAAGGAAACTACCATCAGGGAACTGGAATCAGATACTGATGAATCGTATATGGAATTTCCTGAATCTTCCATTGAAGAACAATCCAAAGAAGTCCCTCTTCAGAGAGTTGATACCATAAAGAGAAAAGCAGAAGCTCATGTAATTGAAGACACAGTTGAAACAAAACCATTCCCTTCAAAACCAGATGAGGAGAAAAGGGTTTCCCCTAAAGCATCTTACAGAGGTACAGAGAGAAAGTCTTACATGTAATCATTTTCTTCTTCATCTTCTTCATCTCCATCTAAAAAATGTAACTTTTCCACATCATTGTTTGGGTACAAACTTTATTTTTACTCATCCTGAAGAGCTCTGGAGCCTCGATGGACAATTATGTCATCCTCAGTCCATGATCAACCTCATTAACATGCAGTCCAATTTAACAATCTCTTGCTTTCAGCTGACTATCCTAGAGTGTGGTTTCATACTCTTTTGTCATTTGTCAGTTTGTCATTTTTGTGTATGTCTATTCCCATCAGTTATGTGTGTTCATGTTCATCATGTGAATCTTGTCTTGAAATTGTATTGTTCTTTTAGTATTTGGTTTTGTATCTTTTTACAGGGCTACAGTCAAGCCTTTTATCTCTAACATATTCAATATCTTGAGTTACAAAATACTGATTATTCTTTAAAGAACCGGAGTCCAAGGCCATGAAGATTCCCAAGACACTGGTTGAGACACTGATAAAAGAAATGAGACCTGAGAGAGGTACAGCAGCACTTGAAGTGTTTTACTATTTTCCTCCATGATGATAATACACCACAGGTTGAATATCTACTCCTGTTACCCTCTGTGTTGTCTCTTTTAACCATAATGTTTGTGTTTGTGTTGTGTTTTTTTCCTAATCTCTTGGCACCGCTGAATGGTGCTTTCTCTTCACACCTCTTTAATCTTCAATCCTCAAGCTACTACCAGTCTTGTCAAGTTAGAGCAAAGAACAGGAGCTCAGAAGATACAGGAAGTTTATTATGTGACAGAGAAAGCTTCTCCTATAGAGGAGGTCTTGGAACATGAAGAGGTGGTAGAAGAATACGCTAAAGTGTCATATGAGGATGGAAATGACATTGTGGGCAAGAGTATTATGTCATTGTCAGAAGGAGACATTTTAAGTACAACAGACGAACCAGATCAAAGGGATGAAGTGTCTGAAATAAGTAGTGAGATATCTGTTACTGATGTTTCAAAGAGGAGGAGCCTTAGGGAAGCAAAATGCAGAATAATCCCCAAAACAAAACAAAAGGTTATCATTGGGGAAAGTGCCAAAGTAATTACTTCAAAAAAGAAAACATTACACAAGGAGCCAACTATACAGGAGCAAATTGAGAAAAAAGATTCAATTATTCCAGAAGTCACAGATAAAGAATCGCTGGTGCAAGACACTCCTGAAAAGTACACTAGAACTGATGATGGTGTCAGAGAGAATGTGGTAGAAAAGGATGAATTACAAAAATCACAGGATGTTTTTGAAAAGAAAGTGCAAGCATCAAAACGGAATGAACAGACCAGGCCAGAGCAAAATGCCCCTAATAAATATAGTAGCACTAAAGAAATTGTAATAGATGAACAGGATTGCTCAGAAAACAAGTATCCAAAAAAAGAGGTAGCCCAAACAGAGAGCGGGCCAAAGTTAGATAAAACGGAAGATATTACAGTTGAACAAGTCCAGTCAAAGTTTGTCCGAATTAAAGACAAAACTGCCAAAGTTACTCCCACTGAAGAGAAGAAAACAAGACAGGAACAAATTGAAACAAAGACAACATTTACTCCTGCACTGATAGAGCAAGATGCCCCCAAGACAAATAGAACTGAAGAAACTGTTAAAGGACAGATTTCAGAACACATTTCTCATAAAGACATAGCCCAAAAAGAGAAAAGGCAGAAGTCAGCCAAAACTCCAGAGATTACAGTTAAAGAAGTCCAGTCCAAGATGGTCATGGTTAAAGATGTATTTGGGTGTGTTACTCCCATTGAAGTGACAGAAACAAAACAGGAACAAGTTCAAATAAAGGTTTCAGTAGCACCTGCAATGGAGGTTGCATATGAAGAAGCATTGATAGTGAAAGATGGAGATATCATATCAGATATTCCACAAATATATATTACACCTGATGATCTGGTCAAAGACATTGTGTCAAGAAAAGAGGAAGTTTATGAGTCAGGTGAGGTTTCTCTAAAGAAAGGGGAATCCACAAAATATAAAGGACGGAAGTTAGTTCAAACTGAAGAGATCAAGTTCGAAGAAGCCCAGTCAAAGGTAGCAATACTTACTCCAATTGAAAGGTTCAAAACAAGACAGGAACAAATTGAAAGAAAGGCCTCAGTGCCAGCTGTGCCAGAATCAACCTCTAAAGAATTACCGATTGGCCATATTTCAGAAATATACACTAGAACTGGAGAAATTGTTAGAGATAGTGAAACAGAGGGCATATCTCCAAAAGAGAATGTACATAAAGCGGATACATCTGAAGTGATTACAGTGGAAGAAATGCAGTCAAATGTAGTCACAGATGAAACTGCCAGAGTTACTCCTATTGATGGAACAAAACCAAAGCTGGACCATATTAAAAGTATAGTCACAGTGACACCTGTGATTAGGGTAACATCTAAAGAGTCACTGATAGAGAAAGATGCTCCAGAAAAATGTGCTAAAACTGAAATTCTCAGTGCAACAATAAAAGAAGAAATTAAGTCACAGATGACGGCTAAAACAGAAGATGGTAAAGTTGAAGAAGTACAGTCAAAGACGGTCACAGTTAAAGATAAACCTGCCAAAGTCACTGCCATTGAAGGAATTAAAATAAGACAGGAACAAATTGAAAGAAAGGCCACAGTTACCGCTGCGTTGGAGGTAACATCTAAAGAGTCATTAATTGGGCAACATGGTTCAGAAAGAGGACAGAAATTACCTAAACCTGAAGAAATTACACTTGAAGAAGTCCATTCAAAAACAATGACAGTTAAAGACAAATTGAATGAAAAAAGAGAGATGAGAGCAACTGAACAGGAACAAATGGAAAGAAAGGGTTTGGTGGCACCCATTAAAGAGGTGTCTCCAGGACACACTCAAACTAAAACTCAAATAAGACAGAAAGCAGATAAAACTGAGATTACAATTGAGGAAATTCAGTCAAATGTAGTCACAGTTAAAGATAAAACTGCCAAAGTTTCACCAAATTATGGGATGAGAATGAAGGTGGAACACATTGAAAGAAAGGCAGTAGTTACACCTGCGATGGAGGTCGCATCTAAAAAATCAGTGATAGTGGAAGATGCAGCAGAAAAATATACCAGAACTGAAAAAATGGTTAGAGACAGCACAACAAGAAAAGAGGAAATTATGTCAGAAGGCATTGCTACAAATAAAGTAGAACATCCCAAACAAAGAGCCCAGGTCTCAACTAAAACGGAAGAGATTACAGTTGAAAGTATGCAGTTAAATGTAGTCACGGTTAAAGAAAAAGGTGTCAATGTTGCTCCCATTGAAGAGATAACAAAGCTGGACCAAGTTGAAAGAAAGGCTCTAGTTACACCTGCGATTGAACCAGTGATAGTGGAAGATACAGTAGAAGAGAAAATGGCAGACAAGAAAACAACTAGTCAGGAGCAGACTGAAATAAGAGAATCAATCACTCCTGACTCCAAAAAGGCTGAGCTCAACATGCCTGAAACATCTCCAAAGGAAGTTGAATTCCCTACAAAAAGAGGTCAGGAAATGTATCCATCTGAAAAGATAGTCGATAACATTCAGGAAACCCGGTCAGTGAAGGCTCCTGCAACAATTCTCAGTTCAAAGTTAAAAGCTGATGTTATTGGTATGACGCCTAAGCATGAGACCACAGCAAGAGAACCATCAGTAACAGATACATCCAAACCAAAGGTGATTGAGAAAAAGACTGACTACAAACCAGACACTTCCAAAATGTATCCAGAATATGGGGATGGTGCCATCAGGAAATGGGAATCAGAAGTTGAACAGATTTGCCTGGAAATTGCTGCAGACAAACGCGACAGACACACCCCTCTTCAAAGAGTTGATACCATGTGCAGAAAGGAGGGGGAAGCTCGTGTGTTTCAGAACATCGTAGAAACCAGGGCATTGCCCTTGGAACCAGAAGGAAAGGAAAATATCTCCCTCCAAGCATCTTCCAGAGGTATTGAGGGAAAATGTGTGTCACCAAACGTGTTTCATCAGAGCACAAAACATCCTCCTCCACCACTTCGTCATCATCATATAAAGGATTGATCAGTTTCATACCTCTTTGTCGTCGTCATCATCTCAAGAGGTTATCATTTCATATCACCCATTTTGTGTAGGGCAACGTATCGATCATTGTGAAGAACCCTCATAGTGACCTCATGCTGTCGAATGAGACAGTCTCTTGTTTTCCTCTTATTATTGGTTGATATCTAAACCCGTTGTGTCCATCATGTTCCATTGTACCTTGTATTGAAAATGTATTCTCAAAAGTTTCTAAGTTGGAGAAAACGGTTAGCACAGAAAAGGTGAAGGATATTTCTTGCAAAGAAGATATTTCCAGAAAAAGGGTACAAGACCTCTTAAAAACACATGAATCTCTTAAATCCCATACTCAATCTTCAAACCTGTTTGTGTTTTCATTGTGTGCATTTTGTGTGTTCTGTGTTTGTTTTTCTTTGTGTGGTTCTGTGCTCACCCCATTCATCTTAGTGTGATTCTGACTGTGGTATGATTTTATTCCAAGTTCCTGTGAAGGAGAAGGAGTCACCGCCACTAGCCAAAGAGCCACTGGTTAAGATAGCCAGTCCTCAAGAAGGTACTCATCTGTTTATTTTGATTGTTTTCAGTGTTTATATGTATTGTGTGTGCTTTTCTAAAGGCATTCATAAATGAATGTCGTTCTTAAGCAAATGTGAATCTTAAACATTATCCACCCCAAGATATTACGCAAGCCATTGAGAAGACCAAACCTACTATCAGGGTGCAAGAATAGAAAGCTGTAGAAAGAAAAGCAGGCATGCCACGTAGTTACCTAATGTTCACAGCAATATGAACATAGAGCAGCCAACTAACATGTTTTTGATATTACGATTTCAGAGCTACAATTTAGTGTTTTAATTTGTGGCACTTTCTGTTGAATTCCATGTATACCTTGTACTTGAAGTGAGCAAACTACAGGCTGCTGTAAAAGTTCAAGAAGAAACCAAAAGGCCTGAAGTCACTGACAAAGCTAAGAAAATTACTCCACAGGAAGAAACCAAGCCAGGTATCAAGATGATAACTTACAATAACAATAAACTACTCTTGAAAGTGCATACTATCATCTTGCTAATGTTTAGAGTGACAATATGGAATACATTGTCTTTTTTATACTTGAAGTGACCAAGCCACAGCCTGTCTTAAAGACTGAAGAGCCAACCAAGACATACAAGGATGAAGACAAACCAATCAGGGTAGAAGACATATCTCCTGACACAGGTAGAGGTACTCGGAGAAGGGCTGTGAAGCAGATGTCTTCTTGCTTGGGGTTTTCATCTTCTCATCTTAATTCATCCATCCAAACATGCTCTTTGCTTTTATTTCATATCACTGCAAATGTTGACTATCTTTTATGTAAACTACCCTGTCTGTTTTTGATTGTGTGTCTTTACTGTATTGTTTTATTTGCTTTTTGGCCTATCCATTGGCCAGGTAGGTATAACTTGCAACAGCAATACAGGAGCTTGCTGTGGTATTGCATTGTTTGTCTTTTCGTGTTGCCTGTGCTGCTCTTTGTGTAACTCAGTGTACCAACAAGAAAATGCAATATTTCTCTTTGGACACAACATTTTCACCTCTTTGTCTTTATTTCTGACACTTCATTTCTGGAGTCATCATACTAAATAATGTGATGTTTGGCTGCATTTGCTTTGCATCTCAATCACTTTTTTTTAAATTCACACTATTTTACATTACATTACATTACATCATTTAGCAGACGCTTTTATCCAAAGCGACTTACAATAGTACATTTTTTCATCCACATCAGTCAGACCAACTATACAACGCAGTCTTTCTTCAGCTAAACACTTCAATTTTAGAGAATGTATTACTTCTGGATGTTACAGTTTATGTAAGGACCTGCCCTTTTCAGTCACTGAAATTGTTGTGCACTACTAATTAAATGGTGTAATGAACAACTCTGAACTATACCTCTGTATTAGATGAAACCAGGGGACCTGTCCAAGCACCAGGAGGAGTCACGAAAGGTAGGAGCACCGTTTACCAATTACATTACATTACACTCCATTTCCATTTTACATATACAGCACATACTACATTTTTAGGAGAGTAAAAATGTAAGAAAATTGACGACAACTAATCAGGATACATGCTTAGCAATACGTATATCAAAGCAAACTATATGCAAAACCTAACACTATTTCAAACACTATTTATTAGCATTTGCATCCTGTGACAATTGTCTGTTTCTGGTGTCTGTTTGTCTAATTGTTTGTTTGTTTTGTGTGTTGTCCTGTGAAGTTCAAAGCAAATTATTCTTTTGTAAAAATGTTTTTGTTTATTCTGTTTATTTTGTACGTGTATTTAATGTGTTTGAAATGTGTAATGTTAGTTAAATGACAATGAGTAATGTCAAACCTTTGCTGCCTCAGAAATGGTTCTGCACAAAAAAGGTAAAATTAAAATGGAAGAGGACGGGACATTTGAGATTCCCACCTTGAGGAAAACAACCAGGGTCATCAAGGAAATGGAAGAGGAACAGGAAGTTATCAAACTGAAGATGATTCCATCAGTTCCATCTGAAGAGGTTGAAGAAGAGGGTAAACCTCTGAAGGTCAGCAAGACCACAGTCTTTGACTTTGAAGAGATGGTGTATGAGGAAGAGTCTGTTGAGCTGTCGGTAGCCACCAGGAGACATGTGGAGGAAAGGGAACCTAGAGAGAAAGCGGCTGTGGACAAGAAGCCAGAAATTAAAAAGCTTAAACAGGAGGGACCAAAAGTCTCTGCTAAAGACTCATGGACCCCACAGAAATGCACCCCTAAAGATGAGAAACCAGAGGATAAGATGTATCTGAAGAAAACTCCCAAGGCAGCAAAGAAGGAGGAACCGGCCCCACCTAGTGAAGCCTTGAAGAAAGTAAAAAAATTGCCTTCAGATGAACCAGAACCAGAAATAGTCAAACTGAAACGATTTGAGAGGCCTGCCAAACCAGCAGAGGAGCAAGAGAAAGAGAAGGAGAGGCCAGAGAGGGAAGCTGTGCCTTTCCAGAAGGCAGAGAGGCTCCCTACAGAGGAGGAGGTCAAAGAACCTCCTAAGAAACCTGAGGAAGCTCCTGTAGAGAAAACAGAGCCACCAGCCAAGGTGGTGAAACCAGTAGATAAAATGAAAACTCCAGAGAAAGAGATGGATGAGGACAAAGCACCAACCAAAATGAAGATAATCTCGCCACAGGAACAAGAGATAGAAAGCATCAAACTGAAGCCTTTCTCCAGGCCATCCAAAGATGCTGACGAGCCTGAGAGGAAGAAACCAGCAGAGGAGAAAAAGAGGAAGCCCACAGATGACGGACGGCCTAGTCGTACGAGTAGAGATGAAATTTCAAGACAACGAGAGCCTGAGGCCAGCCTGAAGAAAACTGACACACCTGAAGTCCCTGAGAAGAAGCCCAAGAAGGTGACAGAGGCTGAGCCAACTCCTGAGGAGAAAACAGTGTCTCCTAAGCCATCTCCTGTTAAGAAACCTGAGAAGATTCCTGAGGAGGCCAAGCCATTACAGCTGAAGAAGGAAGTCCCTGCAAAGGAAAAAGAGGAGAAGGATGAAGTTACTTTGAAGCCTGTGGAGCAGCTGAAGAAGGTTGAATTGAAAAAGACCCCATCACCTAAAGTTGAGAAGCCAAAGCCTAAAGAACTGGAATCAGTCCCCATTGAGAGGAAGCCAAGTGCTGAAAAAGTAAAAAAGCTTCCCAAAACAGAATCACCAAAAGACTCTATTGAAGCAGTAAGCCTCAAAAAGGTCCCTAAGAAGCCATCACCGGAGAAGGCTACAGAACCAGCAAAGCCTGGTAAAGGGAAAATTCCCCTGGTGAAGGAGGTCTCTCCTGGAGCTGTGCAGATGAGGAAGGTCTCCACCCAGCTGGAGGAGGAGGTGTTTGAAGAGGAGTATGAGGCAGAGGTGGCAGAGCAGGAGGAGGATGAGGCCTGGGGTTGGGAGCTGGTTCCCCAGGAGAGTTATGGCTCAGAAGACTGGGAAGGTGAAGTAGAGGAGGGTGCTCTGGAGGCTTCAGGGGTGACCATGAGAGGTGAGATGGTGGCTGCCCCACCTGATTGGGTGATGACAGAGAACCCTCCCTTCATTCCCTGAATAATCTCAACCCATTTCCACCATGTCTCCATCTAAATAGTGTCAACGTCTTCATATTTCATGTTTGATATAATGTAGGTCATCTTATTCCTGTATATATGTTAATCATCATATTGTGTATCATCCTGTCTGGTGAAATTCATCATCATCTTGTCTGTCATTTCGGTCATGTCATTTGTGTATCTGTAATTTCCATGTCATGTCATTTGTGTCAGTTCTACAGTTCAATGTGTTTTTATCAGTTATTGCATCTTTACATTTCTGTTAATCGTGCCATCTCTTCATGGTGTAAAATATACATCATTATAATTTACAGTATTTATTGCTGTATGTGTTGTCTGTATAGTTTAGTATCCATACCTTCCATTCACCCTCAGTATTTCACATTTCCCATCACTTCATATTTCACTGTCGTTTGGATTGGACATTACATTGTCCCGCTGGCATTGGAGTTTATATAAAGACATTAACATGAGTATATTGTGTACAGGCTATTTATTTTTTACTGTTTTTTAACAGAAGGACAACCAGCGGAAGAAGCAGGAAGAGGTAGAGGTAGAGGGCTGAAAGGTATGACGGACTGCTTGTAACATAAAGACAAATATGTATATAGACTAGCTTCCAATAACAAATATCAATATGAACTGTCCATGATTTCCTCTGATTGATGTTCAGGTAGATCTAGTTGGCTAATTTTCTGTAAAGTCCTTTGAGACAGACATGCTGTGATAAAGGGCAATATAAATAAATTAACTTGAACTGTATCCATGAAAGCTCAGCAGGAAACCCTTATTATAGTCTACATCCTTATCTTGTCAGTAGAGCTTGTACATGGTGAAGGTATGGCCAGTCACAGTTGCCCATTTAAACCAAAGTGGAATGGATTGTTTGTCTTTAATCTGTATTTCAGCCAAGCAGACCCCATCCCCTGGTGAAGGCAGAGGCAGGGGCCTGAAGCCTGGTGGAAAAGGTCCGACACCACCAGATGATCCCTTCGGAGGATTCAAGCTCAAAGCTGTCCCTCTGAAGTTTATCAAGAAACTCCAAGATATTGTGTTACAG
>OMOT01027062.1:0-12218 GCA_900312575.1 Acanthochaenus luetkenii | reverse complement strand
GAACATTATTGATGTCCAGCTGTCTGACACCGGTGAATACACTTGTGTGGCCACGAATGCTGGCAAGGAAATATCATGCACAGCCAAGCTAATTGTTGAAGGTAATTAAATAATTTGTTTTGAAAAAATATGCAGTATTCTGCCTATAAATCCAAATGTTTCTTAACCTTTTATATTAACGCATTTTAAAAAATGCAAAAACAAAACGATTTAGTAGTCCTAAATATAATGATCCTATTTAAACCTTCACCAATGTCAGATTGCTCATTGTTTTATTTATTGTCTTCTTACAGAACTGCCTGTGAAATGGATCAAGGAGCTGGAGGAGGAGAATTCAGCTCTCAAGGGTCAGCATTTGTACCTGACCTGTGAGCTAAATAAAGAGAGAGATGTGGTCTGGAAGAGGAACGGTGAGGTCCTGAAGAAACAGGCTGGCAAAGTTCAAATCAATATCATTGGAATGCAACATGCTGTGACAATCCAGAACTCCAGCGACAACGACACCGGTGTCTACACCTGTGAAGTGGCTGGCCAGGAGGATGTCAAGACTACAACCAATGTCAAAGTGATTGGTAAGCAGTAAGGGACATTGTATACGGCCCTCGACTGATGATGCTTCATGTAATTTGCTCTCTACACTGCAACATACATCTATAGCGGTGCTTCGCCCAGAGATGCTTTCTTTGCAGGATGGAAATGTTTCTGTAACGCACGTAAAATCTTTCAGGTGCACTTTTTCTATTTAGTAGTATGATGAAGACTGATCTGTGCAGCGTGCAATCAATTGATTAAATAATGTTTCACTCAAACAGAAATCATCAAAGATTGGATTGTGAAACCACTTCGAGACCAGCATGTGAAACCCAAAGCATCCGCTACGTTCAAGTGTGAGCTCGTCAAGGACACTCCCAGCTGGAAGTGGCTTAAAGGAGAGAATGAGATTACTCCTTCTGATAAGGTGGAGATGAAGAAGGATGGAAAGGAGCTGATGCTCACTATCAACAACTGTCAGCCTGATGATGTAGCAGAATATGCCATGGAGGTGGAAGGACGCGTCTACACCGCCAAATTAACACTAGGAGGTTTATCTATCGATCTATCTATCTATCTATCGATCTATCGATCTATCTATCTATCTATCTATCGATCTATCGATCTATCGATCTATCTATCTATATCTATCTATCTATCATGTATATATCTATCATGTATATATTTATGGTTACTTATAAAACCTATTTTCAGAGCGGGAGGCTCAGATCCTGAAGCCTCTCTCCAGCATGGAGGTGGTTGAGAAGGAGGATGCCACGTTTGAGACAGAGATCTCCGAGGACGATGTTCCAGGGGAATGGAAACTCAAAGGAGAGGTCCTGACCAGATCACCGGTGAGACTGGACATCTTCTGTTTTCACACGAGTCTAACGCATGGCTTTTATACGTGTATTAAGTCGACTTTCTCATTTATATTTGTTCTTCCTCAGACATGTGACATCCAAGCTGTGGGTGTGCTACGTAAGCTCACCCTGAAAACTTGTCAGCTGGACCAGGCCGGTGAAGTGTCCTACCAGGCTCTGAACGCCATCACTAGCGCTATGCTCACAGTCAAAGGTAAGCAGTACTCCTGGAATACAGTACGACAATATTTATGTTGTGTTTTTTGGATGTTTGCTGTAAAATAAAGGTGTATGGTCTGTTGACAATGAAATAATAAAGTTTGGTGCCATGTGAGTGCGGACCTTAGATCTTTTTTGGATCAAACTGACCAGTCTCCACACCATTTGTATACACACATGCGTATGGTATTTCATTCATTATTTATTCAATGTGAAATGTAGATTTGAGCTGTTTTTTTTAGACTTGATACAGTCCACGAAGACGAGAAGAAAATGAGATGGCCACTATACCAGAAATTCAAAATGGTGTCCTATATTTGTACTGTTTGTTTGTCATATGTTCAATGTGAAATATTAACCTGTTATTTGAGACTTGACATACTTCAAGAACATTGAAGAAAATATTTGTTGTGACAACAAATGTCATTCTAAACCATATTCCAGGAGTTCAATATGGAGTTTTATATGTCTGTGTTTTATGTTTTATGTAAAATCTACACTCAGTGGCCAGTTTATTAGTTACATCACCACCTTGTTCATGAAAATGGATTGCTCCCCCAGACAGTGAGTCACATGGTCTTAGTTGGCTGCCAGGATCATGGGATTCAGTTACTGTTTGATTGAATGTTAGCATAGTCCGTAGCAGCAGATGGCAACACCGGATTCTTCACTCAAAAACAGGAAGAAATGGCTCCAGTGAGCATTTGATCACAAATGCCGGACCACTGAGGAGTAGAAAAATATCACCTGGTCTGATGAATCAAGATTCTTGTTGCATCCTGATGACAGCAAAGTAAAGATTTGATACAGACTTCACAATACCATGGACCAGTCCTGCCTCATGTCAGTGGGTCAGTAATCGTCTGTGGAATATTTTCCTGTTACCAACTTGTGGTACATCCGTTAATGACAACAGTTTACCCTTCGTCACATGGATTCCTCCAGCAGGATAGCACACTATGTCATGAAGCATTCCGTATCTCTGGATGGTCACAGGTATAGACGGTGACATCAATTCACTTTAATGACCTGCACAGTCTCCAGATGTCAGCAGCAGAATATCTGTGGAATAAGATGGGATGAGCTGTTTGTAGCATGAATGTACCACCATCTACTCTGCAGGAATGGCACGAGGTCATTGCATCGGTATTGACCAATATTCCTGGTTGTCAGACACCTTCTAGTGTCCGTGCTCTGAAGAATTCAGGCTGATCTGGAGCCAGAGAAGGGTCCAACCCAGTACTACATGGGTGTACACAGTAAACTGGCCACTGTCTGTAGAATGGTGTTGTGTTGGTGAAAAAACTGTTCAGTGAGCACAAGTGTCATTTTTAACCATTATTCACACCTCTCAGAAATCGAAATGGACTTCGTTGTCCCTCTGAAGGACGTTTCTGTGCCTGAAAAGAAACAGGCCAAGTTTGAATGCACCATCACAAGGGATGTTTCTAAGGTCATATGGTATAGAGGGGCTGACATCATCACCCCAGACCAAAAGTATGACATCATCGATGATAGAAAGAAACACATGCTGATCATAAACAGCTGTGAGTTTGATGACGAGGATGAATATACTATTGAGGTTTTGGAGAAAACTTCTACAGCTAGACTCACAGTGGAGGGTAAGTGCTGGACCACTGTTACTAGCCATAGAATAACTTTTATCCTGCTTAAGAATCATCACGACTCCACGACTTTTCATTGAGTTGGTTGCCTCGTCTTTTGAACTAACTCATATGAATATGCCTTTCTAATACATTATAGGTATAAGGCTCAAATTTATCTCGCCGATAAAGGACCAAACAGTGAAGGAAGGCAAAACAGCTCGGTTTGAGCTGGAGCTCTCTCATGAGAACATACCTGTCACATGGTACAAGAACGACATTAAAATCCATCCTAGCAGAACAGCGCTCACTCATGTGGATGGAAAGAGGCACATCCTAGAAATAAAGGAAGTGACTCTAGACGATACCTGCCAGATTAAGGCAGAAGCCAAAGGAATTCCCTCCATGGCCAACCTGACGGTCATAGGTAACCAAGAATACCTACCTTCTTTCTGTCCTCTTCCAGTGTCCTCTTCCCTTCACTCTTCTCTACAACGAGTGTCCCAACTTGTTCACGTTTGTGTCTGTGTAGGTCCACAGAAGACCTTGACTATTGTTTGTCTGTAAGACATCGTTTGTGTGCTCCTCGTGTTTCTGTTCCTTGTGTTTTTTGTGTACTTTGACTGTCTTGTCCTTTGTCTTGTATATATGTATATGTTTGGTATATTCATGTGCTATATATTGAGACTGGTGTTCATTTTGAGACAATATATGCACAACATATTGAGTCACCCAATATTTCCCCGTTCCAGAGGGTGATGCGTATTTCACAGTTAAGCTGCAAGACTATACTGCAGTGGAGAAAGACGAGGTGGTTCTAGATTGCGAGCTCAGCAAAGAGGTCGATGTCATGTGGTACCACAATGAGGCCGAGGTCAAGGCCTCTAAGATGGTGACTATTAAGGCTGAGGGAAAACGCAGAACCCTCACCATCAAGAAAGTCGGGGACAAAGACAAAGGACAATACGTGTGTGATTGTGGAACAGACAAGACGACAGCAGCCCTTAACATTGAAGGTAAAGAAACAGTTCATCTAGATCATCTGTGTAATTTTTTGATTTTTTTTGGGTGGGCTAAATAATCCCGCAACCACTATTACGGCACTTCACAGTTTTTGATGCAGACTGAAAATGCACCTCTTCAGCCTAAATCCAGCTATGTCACCTTCTAACCTCACTCCCAATACCACCTCCTTACCATTTTGCTCTTTTTTTTGCACTTTTAGAGCGTTTCGATTGCTCTTATCACTTCTTAACTATTATTCTCCTTGCTTTGATCTGGGCTGTTATCACTCCCCCCTTTTCAAGAAGTTGCTTAAGATCAGAGTGCTTAGAGAAAAGCTCTCTGGGAAGCTATGGTGCAACCCTGGTCAAATGTCTTGTAGTGTCCCTCCACCCTAACCTGATTGTCTCTTAGTTTTTTTGTCTATGCTTTTGTACGTCACTTTGTGCACTCTTAAACAAGATGCTTCTTCAGATTTTTTTATTATTATTACGTCTGTTATAGCCATGATTAAGAAACATTTGGTTATGGCCATATGAATGGGTTACATAAAGCTCAATAAAGGAGGTTCTAAATAGTGCCAATAATGGGAGCTCTAATTATGAGCAAATAATGTTTTTACCCTTGTACCGCTGCTTTAGCTCTGCTATCTGTGGGCTTCTGCTTCTGTCCATTGTCTGTTATGTATTAATATATGTATGTATGTGTATATGTGTGTGTGTATTTGCTTTTATTTTTTGTGAAATTCCTACATTTTTGAATCTTTAATTTGAGAATGTTCTCTCTCTTAAACGTCAGCTCGCAGCATCAAGGTGGTTCGGCCAATGTATGGCGTTGAGGTGTTTGATGGAGAGACCGCTCGTTTCGAGGTTGAGATCTCTGAAGATGATGTCCATGGCCAGTGGAAACTGAATGGACAAGCCCTGAGTCCCTCTGCTGTATGTCCCATGAAAAACGTCTTACAGATATTCTCTTAGCCCTGGTTCAATTCACTTTCAATTCAACCAAACCAGGAAGGTGATTTCCTTCTCAATCCAAGTATTCAAAACAGTTTGGCTTGAAAAGGTTGTCATGTCCAACCTATCAAGGGATATATAAGAATGTACAGTATGATCTCTCCTTAGCAAATCAATTGTACTTTGTT
Organism: Acanthochaenus luetkenii; assembly: GCA_900312575.1. Taxonomy (NCBI): domain Eukaryota; kingdom Metazoa; phylum Chordata; class Actinopteri; order Beryciformes; family Stephanoberycidae; genus Acanthochaenus; species Acanthochaenus luetkenii. The sequence continues at coordinate 6,855 of OMOT01027062.1, read as the reverse complement.
TTCAGTCTTGTATTGAAACTGAATGAAAGTGAATTGACCACAGCCTGGCTGTAATCACTTTCTGTGATCCCTAATGTTTCGTTGAAATACACTGAACTTTGCTCGGCCATCTGCAGGACATTGAGATTGTGGAAGACGGTGCCAAGCACACTCTGATCTTGTACAACTGCAAAGTCTCCCAGACAAGTGAGGTGGCGTTTACTGCTGCCAATGCCAAGTGTTCCGCTAACCTGAAAGTGAAGGGTGAGCGTTCACTTCCCACGGTACCATATGTGCAGAGTCTTACACATTTCCAGGCACAGTATTGTGCTCACGTCTTTCTCTTGGAAAAATGAAAGCTTGAGCACGCGGGTATTCTTGTTACTTAACTTCTTTCTGGAATTTCGTCGTCCATCCTTATTTCGTGTTGTACTTGTGTACTTCAGTTCTTGTTGCTGCAAATCAGTTTCCAAAAATAACCCATAAAACATGTTGTTGTTTTATAAAATGCAGTGGTGATGTAATGAAATATTGTCCACATGTATGGTAATCACTATTGCATTTTGAAAAACAAGAGCATTCTCTTTCCTTATTGTCTCATTATAGTTTTGGTCGGTGTGGTGAATCAAATGCCCTCTGGCTTTTGTTAACTGACTTGAACACAACATTTAAATGGAAATGATCCAAGGCACTTCATCTGCGGTTTGAAATAACCTCTATCTCTCTGAATTAACAGAACTCCCAGTCTCGTTCATTACACCGCTGAGCGATGTGCACGTATACGAAAAGGATGAGGCAAGATTTGAGTTGGAAGTGTCAAGAGAGCCCAAAAGCTTCCATTGGCTGAAGGGGTCTCAGGAGTTGTCAAATGATGACAAGTTTGAACTTATGGTAGAGGGAAAAAGACACACTCTTGTGGTCAAATCCGCCAGATATGAAGATGAAGCCAAATACATGTTTGAGGCTGAGGACAAGAGGACAGCTGGCAAGCTGATAATTAAAGGTAAATAAAGTCAGACCATTTCAGTTAGATGGATCGATTTTAATATGTTTAAATGTGTTATTAAATGTGTTAAAATCTTGTGTTAAATTCTCCTTTATATATAATTTCTGTTTGGCAGGTATTCGCCTTGAATTTATCAAGCCAATTAAGGATGTGACTGTGAAGGAGCGCGAGACAGCTGAGTTCAGCGTTGAACTCTCACATGACAAGATCCCAGTGGTCTGGTATAGAAATGACATGCGTCTGCACCCCAGCAAGGTAGTCCACATGTCAGAGGACGGCAGGGTCCACGCCCTGGCCTTCAAGGAGGTTTCCATCGATGACACTTCCATGATCAAGGTTGAAGCCATGGGCAAGACCTCAGAGGCTATGCTCACTGTACTTGGTTAGTATCACTGTCTAAGTCTTTAAGTTAAACTGCCATTTTAATCTCCCATTTAAAACATCACCCATTGACATTAGAATTTAGTTATTAATTCACATGCCAAAGTAGTCCAATGTGTTCTCTTTAGGCACTAATTAAGTAAACATACATGTATTTTAGCAGAAACAGCAATACTTATTTTTAGCATACGTTTGCTGTGTTTTCTTCCAGAGGGAGACCTGTACTTCACAGTCAAGCTGCAGAACTACACCGCTGTGGAGAAGGATGAAGTGATGTTGGTCTGTGAACTGAGCAAGGCCATGGCCGAGGTCAAATGGTTCAAAGATGGTAATGAAATCACTCCCTCCAAGAATATTCTCATCCAATCCGATGGCAAGAAGTGTATGTTAATCATCAAGAGGGCAGCGAAGAGCAACATTGGAGCGTACACCTGCGACTGTGGCACCAACAAAACCACAGCTAATCTGAACATCGAAGGTAATACCTTCAGTGGAATGATCCTCCCTCCCCAGTCAGGACTGCAGAAATCACTCCCTAGCATCCGCCGTTCACCGAAATCCCGTCTCTCCAGGCCACAGCTCACCTCCCCTCCATCCAACTTCCCTCCGCTACTTGCACCTGATCGATGCCCCATGAATATTGATAGTGATTTTGTCCCTTGCTCTGATTCTTTGGCAGCGTGTGATGTTGACAATACATGAATAACACTTTAGGATAATCCAACCCTATAAAACCTGTAGAGCATTACAACTGGATATGGAAACACTTCTAAGGACATCTTAAATAGAAATGCAGACATTAATACAACAAGAATGTAAACAGCACTATTTATAGATGTCCTTATAAGTATTCATAATAATTGTATATAATAATAATACTCTCCAAAGCATTTGTTAAGAACAAAAACATTTGTAATATGTGTATTAGTATTTATAAATTATGCTATATGCTTGTAAGGCCAAGTTATCATACTCAGCAGTTGTAAACTATTATTTGTTTAACTATTGAAAATGCCCTGAAAATAAGTGTTTATAATCAAGTTATAACAATCAGTTATAATGCTCGATAAGGCATTTATAAAATATCTATTGATAGTCTAGAAATGCTTTATTGGGTTGGGTTATTGTCAAGTGTTACCACCTATTCTGCTTTTGCACAAACTGTAAGTCGCTCTGGACAAGAGCGTCCGCTACATGCCCAAAATGTAAAATGTCTATGAGTGTCCTTTACCAATCATCGTACACAGCTTTCTGTCCTGTCATTGTTTTCATGTGTTGTTCTTTGGGTTTTGTGACAAATGTAAGACTGTGTTTCCTTCTGTTGATGTAAATAATGTTCTTTCACCCCCCTGCAGAGCGGGAGATTAAGGTTGTGCGTCCGCTGTACAGTGTGGAGATAACAGAGACTGAGACTGCTATGTTTGAGACAGAGATATCTGAGGACGACATCCATGGTAGCTGGAAACTCAAAGGAGAGGCTCTCCACCAGTCTCCTGTAAGATCAATCACCACTAACGAGAAAACTGACTTTGTCAAGTCTTTAAGAAAATATAAACTTGTTGTGTTCAACACTGAGAAAACCAGGCCCACTTAGTCTAACAGAAACAGACTTAGGAATGAAGAATTCATACATGTTACATAAAGAATATATACAATAAACAATGAAGGACTCGTTCTCATTATGATCAAGTGTAAATATTATATTACTTACAGCAAATGATTTAGTGAAGTAGGAATTCATTAGATATTAACAATTAAAATTGAGAAAGCAGATATAAACATCTAAACTAAGCCTAGGTTCAGTTCAGCACATTTTCATATCAAAGTCATTGAGAAATTTAAGATTACTGAAATACACTTTCTATTTACATTTCTAATTTGTTGTATTGAAAGTGAATTGACCCCAGCACTGATCTCCATGACCTCTGGATCTTTTCCTCAGGATGTTGAGATCAAGGAGGAAGGAAGCAGACACATGCTGATCCTCTACAACTGTCACATGGACATGGCAGGAGGTGTCGACTTCTCGGCAGCGAATGCCAAATCCAACGCCCAGCTCAGAGTGAAAGGTGACAATGATGAGACAGAAAGAAACACACAACACAAGAGAAATGTATTCCTATACAGAACCATATTCATGTGAAATACGGACTCCTCATCCATACAAGCATAGTGAACACAAAATGCTGATGTGCAAAATATATACAATTGTGTTGTTCCTACATCCAATTAAAACAGTTAGTCTAAAATTGGACTTGACAAAGCAAGTTGGAATGCTTGTACATTACATTTCCTACACACTGAGCAATTGGCTGTTTAAAAGACGTCTAAATGGTTTATAGACGTCAAGGCTAAAATTGGGCTATGTGGGTTTAAAAGTGAAAGTTTAGTAGACGTCTACATCTTGGCTTAGTACATATGGACTTCTCTGGTGCATTAAAACTAAAATCTACAGCTACATGCATTGTCTAGATATGTAATAACTGTGTGTACTGCTTAATCTAAAACTGGGCGATACATAACCAAAAATACCCAGGGCTTTATGGCAGCTAAAGCAGAGACGCAACATTGAAATGACATCTGGTGCTCAGTGGGTATTTTGAATTTGAAACTTTGGATTGGATTTTCAATGTATTTCATTTGTCCAAACATTGCAGCCGTTTGGACAGCCTGTATTCCTTCGCTGTTCTGCTGTAGTTGCAGGTGAAACTTTACATTCACGGGCTTTCCCAACAGTCTGGAGAGATAATTCTCCCGCCTGCAGGGAGAGCAGAAGACCTTTAATGAAGGCTGATTGTGAACTATTCAGACTAACAGCTTGCTGATTAAATGAATGGTCCAGCTATCATCTCAGTACCACAGACCACAGTGCCAGCCAGCATTTAACTGGGTGTTAAGGGGCTTTAACAGGCATGTGAAGAATACATAGTTGAGGAATTTTATTAATCCAGACTCGCGTTCCGTATCTCGCTGTCAGTCTGACCGTAATCCCTTCGACCTGCTTTACCAAATGAATGAAAGAAAGTTACATCAAGATGTTATGACACAGGCAGCAACTGAACCATGATGTAACATTGGGTAACTCCTGGGCCGGTGAGCAACGCATTCTCCTTTTCCCAGACAATTCCAGGCTGTTGATTGACAGGAACAGATTGGCTTGCCCTGGTGTTTTGGCAGGGGTGGGCCATCAGCCAATCAGGCCCCGCGGTTATTTTAGAAGCTGCATGCCTTATCTAGAATGGGCTATCGGTGATTGGCAGGGGGAGGACGCGACCCCCTTCCCTCACTGGTTTCTGCTGACCATATACATCTGATGGCAGCCCATATTCTAATGTGCTAGGCCCCCCAATGCCAAGTCCCAGGCGACCATCTCCAGTTGTCCTGAGGGCTTTCAGGCTCCAGAGCTGTGGCCTGCCGTCAGCTCAACCAAACCATGAGGATTAGCCACTAAGGATCAGGCGCTTTTCTGTTGGGATTTTGACCTGTTTGGGGGGGACTAACCATGTCTTCTCCCCAATCCAAAGCCCGGGTGGTCGGGCTGCTCAGGCCTCTGAAGGATGTAACTGTGACTGCTGGGGAGACGGCCACCTTCGAATGCGAGCTGTTGTTTGAAGGCATTGCTGTCGAGTGGTTCCTAGGGGGTACAAAGCTGGAATCAAGTGACAGAGTAAGTCCCAACGCACCCATCTTCAACACAGACATTATCACACTGGAGAGTCTTCAGCACATCTCATTATGACAACAGGGATCATTAAGACTGATCAAGGAATTTGCTTCTTGGAATTTACCTGGCACTGGATCGATCAATCTACCTGACACACAAGGCCTGCTAACATATTTTAAAACCTCCCTCCAAATATTCTACATAACTTTATAACCTGCTCACTGCAAGTGTCTGTTGTTGAACCAATAGTGGTTGATCTTATCCAGTGTCGTGCTTTTTATTTCCGTTGTTGATTTGTACGCAGTGTTCAGTTTTCTTTGCATAAGGCAGCTCTGCCTTGTGCTTTCTTCTTATAAGGGCCTGTGAGGATCAGGATTCCAGCCGAGCATTTGATCTGGGTTTGGAGATAACGCAGGAAGCTTTTCTGCCCTGCAAGCATTCTGCTGGTTATTTTTAACTGCTGCAGGAGTGTGACACGTAGGGCAGGTGGCAACAAGAGCTATTTGACCGTTTTAATTATGCTTGTTGAAATTGCTGTAGTTTTCACAGTCCAGGTCTTGAAATATCCAGTTATAATGAATGATTAGTTTGATTATTGACTGTAATTTGTTAACTCGGCTTCCAAGGCCACATGATCTTTTCTGGGCTGCAGGGTTGTGCAACGTTATTCTGCTGCATGTTACATGGTCAACTTGATTAAGTGATTCAGCCACTACATACATCATTTCATAAAGCTCAGGCTAAATCCATCATTTGTTGTCTTGTCTAATTGTTTGATAACTCTAATTTGCATAAAATATTTATTTACTGGTTTTTTTCATTATGAAATTAAGTAAGTCATTAAATGGAATGGAATGGAATGAAATAGGGTTTTTAAGGTTTTGTAAGGTTGTATATTCCAAAGAATACAACATATCATGCTACATAGCCCATTTTACAACTGTATGGTAAAGAAGTGAACCTTGTAGGGTTTTTTATTTCAGTCTCTAAGGGAACATGAGCTGAACTGATCATCAGCGTTACAGATATACAGCTCTGGGCAGTTTAAATGCAGCCCTGCTCTGCTCGCTGCCTGCCTGCCTGGGGAAACCAGCTGCCTGTGTTCGTTATAGCTGTCAGCCTCAGCTGATTGACCAAGCTGTGTGTTTGACAGGTGGTGTTCAGGTCGGAAGGTAAATGCCACAGCCTGACGCTCAGAGACATCCAGCTGAGCGAGGCCGGCCAGGTCCAAGTCACCGCCAAGGATTTCCAGACCGAGGCCAGCCTCATCGTCAGAGGTAGGACGTGATACTCTACTGGACTCTAATCTGCCGTAATCTGTCCGTTCTACTCTACTGTACTCTTCTCTTCTATATCTTTTCTATACCTTTTCTATATCTTTTCTCTTGTTTATGTCAGTCTCTCTCTCTCTCTCTCTCTCTCTCTCTCTCTCTCTCTCTCTCTCAATTCAATTCAATTCAAAAAGGCTTTATTGGCATGGGAAACAGACGTTTACATTGCCAAAGCAAGTGTGGGGCAAAACAACAAAACTGTACATAAACAGAATAACTGTGGCTGTGCTGTCAGAAATATACAGATAAGTAAAAAATAACTTACAATAAAATAGAAAAATGTAAAAGACGCAGTTGAAAAATAATAATTTACAAATACAATTTAGCGAGAACTATACAGTATAAACACTGCAAACACACAGTAAGTATGTGTACAGAGATCAGCACAGTGCAAATGGTCAGTGCAGGAATACACCAGTGACTGACAGTCTTCATGGTGGCTGTATTCCATTGGACACTCTCCTTTGGTCACAACAGCTCACAAATCTTGCTGC
>OMOT01027060.1:6229-20607 GCA_900312575.1 Acanthochaenus luetkenii | reverse complement strand
GAACCTTCAACCCTGCGGTTGCTGGGCGGGAACTCTACCTCCTGAGCTACTGCCGTCCCATAGACAGACAAACAGTCATAATCACGTTCACACCTACGGACAATTTAGAGTCTCCAATTCACCTGACCTGCATGTCTTTGGACTGTGGGAGGAAACCGGAGCACCCGGAGGAAACCCACGCGAACACGGGGAGAACATGCAAACTCCACACAGAAAGGGCCAAGCAAGATTTGAACCCAGGACCTTCTTGCTGTGAGGCGACAGTGCTAACCACTGCGCCACCGTGCCGCCCAGTAACGTCACTGGAAACGTGACGTGGAGCCCTAAGCTTATTGTTCGTCCGGCGCAGGTCCAAAAAAATTATTCTTGATCAATCAGAAAATTCACACTCCCCCATCCTGATTTATAGCTAACTTCAGCTGCCTCTGCACAAACGGGGTTCATATCCAGCAAATGGCTTTTCTGGTCTTTCAAACCTTGTTGAACAGGTCTGAATATACTCAACTTTGACTATTCAAGTCTACTTTCCCAGGGTTTTAATACATACATTTGTGTGATCTTTGTTTTTCAAAGATATGGTTTCTTAACTTGACCATTGACCCAAAATCATTTGATATTATTATTATTCTATATAATATATTTTCAAATATGTTAATATGTCAGATTTCCTACATATTTCATTTTGGGTTGCAGTACAAGCTCCATAACAAATGAATTCTCCTATCTGTGGTTTTCATCACTTCCCAGGTGGAAGCTGAGCAGAGGTGCGAGGAGCAGATGAAGTTTGGTGTCTTCTTTGACGACAACTACAACTACCTGCAGCACCTGAAAGAGCCGGCCAGGCCCGCCGAGCTGGTGGCAGCCGGCCCTGTGCACACCGACCTACAACCTTTTGACCTCCGTGATGACGGGGAGGAGGAGGAGGAGGAGGAGGAGGAGGAAGGTGAAATGGACCAGGCCATTCCTGTAAGTTTTGGAATAATGACTATGTATTTTGGTCCCACTGGTCATCTTACTTTAGTGTAATGTTAAGAGGCTTCCTGTGGTCATAACCTGGAAAAGTAATTAATATAATACAAATAATTAATATTGTGTTTAACAGGCGGCCTCTATCAACCTACCTTCTTCAGTGTTCGCTTCAGAGTTTGAAGAGGAGGTTGGACTTCTGAACAAAGCCGCTCCCATCTCAGGTAAGAAGCACGTCTGGGTTAAAGGGAAGGGGCATTAAGTAATCTATGACCTCTATCGACATGGACTACTGGGAGTGGTGCTGATTGTAGACTAACAGTCTAGCAGCAGGAAGGAAGGACCTGCGGTACCTCTCCTTGACACAGCGTGGGTGTAGCAGCCTATCACTGAAGGAGCTGCTCAGTGCTACGTTCGTCTATGACATATAACGTTACAAAAAATAAGATGAGCCTTAATTAGAAACTTACATTTGCTAAATAATTACGAAATAGATCAATAACGTTTTTGAAAACAAAGCTATAATAAATTCCCTCTTGAAATGAGAAAGCTGCGACAAACTACGACAGCTCAGGCCTTAGTTTAAAAACTTAAACTACATAAGTGCAGTAACTATCCAAGCCTGTTGATTTTTATTTAAGAATACAATCATATTTACATGATCAGGGTGAGTCGTGTGTCGGTTTACAGCGAGTCCAGCTGCTGAAAATACACGTTCCGATAGGACCGATGTCTCAGGCAGCAGAAGTAGCTTCGCGCTAACTGCCAGCCTCGGGAATCTTCCTCCGTGGACTTTCCTCCAATCTGTCCCCCGACCCCCCTGTTGTCGGTCACATGGTTCGTTTCCTCTTCTTCCTCATTGCAGTGCGCGCGCCTCTTGTGTTTAACTTAATGATTGCATTTCACCAACAGCTCCCGTTGACACAATTAAGATGAGACCTCAAGTAGTTCTATTTGATCGTTACGTTTCAAATGTTCATCGACCAAATTATTAACGGTTGTTAATCGATCAACGACTAATCGTTAACACCCCTAATATCGCCACTGATTTCCAGAATCGATTAGATTCCAATTCATAAGGTCCCTATTTGATTCGTTTTTCGATCTATTCGTTTAGGGATGTTTCAATTACAATACCAATTTAGCTTGAATATGAAAGAGATTCTCAGAGAACTAATGCTGTAACTTGTACAAGGAACCCACTAACCTGGTGCATTATTAAAATATGAATGTTTACATTAACAACTGACCCCAAAGCAGTTTTTATTGAACATGACCAACACACTACAGCAGTGTATCAGAAGATAAATGACCAAAAGAGACAAACAACCTTATATTAATGAATAAGTCAAAGTAAACCAACAACCAGAGATTGAAAACGTCTCTGAATTGCCTTTGAAAATAATGCAAGAAATCAGTTTGGTTTTTTGGAACATGTTGAAAAACTGTCTTGTAAAACCTCTGGACATTGTAAACTGTAAAGTCCATGAAACTAAAGCCCCTTCATGATGCTGTCTCACTTCTTGGAGATTGTAAGGCTCCTTCAACACACCTGTGAACTGGGGAGTTTCAACCTCCTAGTGGGAACTATGATGCTCGAGAGACGCAACTGCATTTTGCATGAAATATAACTTTGAAATCAATACTGTTCAAAGGGCATCGATACCAAATGAGTAGTATGCGAGTATCGAAGTATCGATACCAGTTTCGATCCGCCCATCCCTAGTGGATAGACCTTTTCTAAGTTGGCCGCATTATCAGCAGATGTTTACTGTAAAATGATGATGGAGGCTTTTATCTGAACAATGTCTTTTATCTAAACACTTAGTAACTTGGCACAACACGTTAACACTCTCAGTCCGTATCCCGGTCCACTCTACACATGTCTCTGTATTACCGTAACTCTTTTAGTAACACTGCATGGTAAGTGTTTACCGTATATGACAGTTACTGCAACTTGAAACGCTACAAGATTTCTCCATATTTATTTAGGCGAGATTCCCAGTCTATATTCTCTGTGGATTTGGTGACTTTATACTTGTTTGTTACTGCGCTTGTAAACAAAGTAGCGGAGACACGTGTGGCGGAAATGGTGTAAACCTGTTAAGTGGCCTCAGGCCTCGTTGCGTGAAGAACCAAAGACTGGCCACGCGAGACTAACTGGGTTAAAGCTTCACGCATCTATGGGAAAAGGCATATATTAAAAGATAGATCTTGAGATTTTATGAATCGATATCAGATCATTCAAATGAAGATCGATTTGAATTGGAAAATATTTTTTTTAGACCCAGCCCTAATGTCGAACATGATAATCCTGAAATTATCATTATTATTATCAGGTTTGGATTGTCATCATCTTGTTGTTTTGTCTCCTTACTAATTGTGAGCCATGTTTTCCTTCCCAGGACCCAGGCTGGACATGGACCCGGACATCGTAGCTGGTCTCGATGAAGACTTTGACTATGACAACCCAGACAACATCCTGGAAGACGACTTCATCATCAAGGCTAACGATTTGAATGGAGCAGCGGACACGGAGTAAGAAATGAACGTTCCCACTATTTTTTCATTCCTGATTCCGATTCCGATACCTGTATCGATACCGATATTGAGAACCTGTCCGATATCAGTGTGTAAAATAATAATAATTATATATATATATATATATCCCTGTATGGATGTGAGATGATTGCTATCATTGTTGTATGGCTTGGCTCAGGTTAAAGCCTTTGTAAGACATGAACAAATGCATACAAATAATGAACGCCATATAACTTTCTTTTATTATCTAGTTTGAGAGTCATAACAAGAACATAACAAGAACATAAATAAATGTTGGAATAAATTACAATTCCTTTTATAAATGGTTAGTGCAGCCACAATGTAGTAAAATAAAAGACATTTACATTTTTAACAGTAACAGTATAAAACTAACGGCAACTTAAAAAGAAACAAGAATTACAATTACAGTGTAAAACAGAAGAGCAGCAGCTACACGGTAAAGAAAGAAGTTCAAACAAGTAGGCTACACATTGCAGTAACAACTTATTATATCTCACAATCTCAAGAGCAATGGCGGGTTCTTGGCAACACAGTGCCTCCTCCAAACTAAAGCCTTGCATACTGCGCACATCGCCGTTTCACTGGTGGGATTTTCCAGCTCTGACTAACGTTACACTCTCCGCTTTTCTTATTTCTTATTTCTTCATGATGATTTGATATTATTTTTATTTATATATATATATATATATATCATACATCTGTTGTTTAGGTGACCCGTACACTCCTTACTACTGGTTGCTTGTAATTGGGGCACCATAATGATAATCCTGATGATTATCGTGATTATTAGCCATGATGATTTGAGGAACAAAATTAATGTCATCTTATGTCAACATCTTGGCTATTTTGAACTAGGACTGGGTAACAAAAGAATCGTATCATGATGAAATAATGATATCGATGTATGATTCACAATTCTGTATTAATGATAAAAAGCAAACACTAATAAAATCTCACACAAAATGAGATCTGAAAGGAATTGGGCAATATTTTTATTAGGCTATACTTTATATTACTTTGCAGTTCAACGCTATAAACATCATCAATTTGATTATTTTACGTGATTTTCTACTACAGCACTCTAAATGAAAATAAATGTTTAAATATTGCCAATATTTGATGATTAAGTCTGTATGCTGAAATCGGGATATTATTACTATATTTTTAATGCTGCTGATATAGGAAATCCAACTTAGTCTACTGTTGCACTGGATAAGAGCTTCAGCTAAATGCCTAGAAGGTAAATGTGATTCTCCATTTGTGTGTCACCTGTCGTAGAGGTGATAACGATGAGTGGGAGGACATGGACGAGGAGGGTGACTTTGACTCTGACGGGGGTTTGTCGGGGGAGGAGGACGGCAATAAGGAGGGCCGAGGCCGGGAGTTCATGTTCCTGGACGAGGAGACCAAAAGTCGTTTCACAGAGTATTCCCTGACCTCCTCGGTGATGAGGAGGAACGAACAGCTCACGCTGCTGGACGACCGCTTCGAAAAGGTGACTAATGGATAATTACATTGTATTTTATTCAGTATATTACATATTGTTCATCTGCCAGTCAGTGCATCTATCCACCCGTCCTCTGTGATTATTTAACAATTATGTTAACATAATCCAACATCTTTGTTGGGAGTAGTGTTGTCAGATACAAGAATTGTGACTTTGATACCAGTACTAGGTTTAATATCTAAAGACTTATCTTCTTGTCGCCCGCTAACGCCAACACTGCTACAGCTGTTGCACACCACATTTTTATTCACGTGTTTTCTTATTAATTCAAGTCCAGTTGACTTTGAGTGGAAGTTTCTGTGACTGAAGTGTAAATAAATGGTAAAACGCAGGAACGGCTTAACGGCTGATTACTTTCGCAGCAGTATTGAAGTGCTATTGAAATCTCAATTTTTGTGACAACACTAGTTGTGAGTTACCTATTGCATTTCCGTTTCCATTATTGTAACCTATTATTGTTGTTCCTTTGAGCCCTGTATGCAATGTGTCTTTTACCCTCATATCTGGCCTTATGGACAAAATAGTCATTAGAAAGCAGTGAACTTTAGCGACCTCTAATGCTAAATGAACGAGATACTGTATAAGGCAATCATTGCATGACTCGACTTTGCCTTATTTAACTTAAAAAGTGTTGTGCAGTCAAGTTTATTTAGGATGATTTGACCATTAACTTTGAAATTCACAGTGGCAAAATGTTGCAGATGTTTGTACCAGAGAAACTGTAGAAACAAGTCAGTCAGGATAACATCGTCCCTGTTTCTGTAGGTGTTCAGTCACGAGTAGCATCATCTCTGGAGTGTGTCCTCTTGTATCCCCATCATTCAGACCTAAACGGTCTCTGTGCCATGTTGTTTCAGTTTTATGAACAGTTTGACGACGATGAGATCGGTGCGCTGGATAACGCTGAGCTGGAAGGCTTCATCCAACCAGACAGTGCTCGTTTAGAGGAGGTCATCAAAGACTACTTCAGACAGAAAGAGAAAGAGTGAGTGAGTCATTTGTATAGACTGTAGAGTTAAAGCATACAGCATATGCCTTTAAATGACCCAACTGACTGATACCAATCCATGTTTGTGTGGTTCAGATACCAGAGGCCTGATGACCTGGGTCCCAAAGAACTCCCTGTAGTGAAGGAGGAAGAGGAAGATGAGGAAGAGGAGCAGGAGATGGAGACTCTGGTCATCGAGGCCACAGTGGAGAAATGGGACTGTGAAACCATTATCAGTGAGTCAGAAACCTCCCAAAGTAGGGGGGGTTCCAGAGAGAGGTTCCAGGGGGTCCCATGCAAAGTGAAAAAAATTAGTTTCATTCACTAGTTGTTAGCACAACAATTGGATGTCTATGGATGAGTATTCTGATCTGAGGCTTCGCTCATCCTCACCTACGGTAGAAGTCCTCTTCCATGAGGGTCCCTCCGGATAAAAAAATCATCAAACCAGGTCTGGGGTTTGCAAAATAGTTTTATATCCATCAAGTGGGAGGAGGAATGGGGATTTTCTCAGGAATGAACACAACCAGTAGGGGGAACTAGACATCATTTTCCCTCCACACTGTAATAATTAAGTCTGAACTTCTCCACGTCTGTGTGATCTGAGAAGGGCGTGAAAACTTTCTTCACCCCAGCTTGTATGGAAAGGTCTGATTATGACCATGTTGACTGAGCTGAGAGTCAGCCCTAAATAAACAGTTGAAAACTGGGGTGAAAATCCAGCGGTAATGTTTCTCAGTTCTTAAAGTTTGCTGGAGCAGCAACGTTACTTACTCAGCAGTGTTTTCGCCCCCACAGTTAACAGTGATGGTGTAGTAGGTCAGATCTTTTGAGGAATGCTGTGATGTTTTAGGTTTTCAGATTATTTTATTATGTTATTGTTTTAAATGTACTTTATCCCGATGAGAGCGTGGGCGAGGGTGCAGTGCCGTCTACTGTGTTATTGTTTTTACTGCAGTTTCCATTACGGGATAATAAAGTGTTCCTTGGTTCTTGTTTTCTACAGGTACATATTCAAACTTGTATAATCGGCCCAAAATCATTGAGGATCCACCAAAGGTATGATAAGGGCACAGTGTCTTTTCTGGCTTGATGTGTTGGTTATGTGTAAGCTTTTCATCTGGGCCTCTGTAGCAACTCTCGCCATGATACCAGACAGGTCACCATGGGGATCTGACCACATAACCAATCTGTTCTATGACTTCTGAAATACTTTGATTAACTTCTCCGGAGAAGAGAATGGCTCCCTTGACAGGAATATACCAGAATGTATTTTACAGCTTGTTTCCCTCATTCAGCCCAACTGTAGTGGAAACCAGACCGAAAAACAACATTAGCACATTGTAGGGTCATGGAAGGACTCTGACATAGTTATGTAAAGTTGTGGAATTTTAAGAGGGAAGCCTGTATTCACTAATTTACCAATTAGCCACTAAATTGGAATGAATAGATACTCAAAATTATCGAGGAGGGATCCAGGCGCTGTTGCTACAGCCCACTGAATAAAGATTTGACTTGGACTTGAATTAAACTTGTTTTTATTGCTTGCGCTCCTCAGCCCATCCGAGTGTCCAACAAGACGGGCATTCCTCTGGACGTCCTTCCCAGCAGGGACCTGACCGCCAAGCAGGCCGAACGCATGGAGAGGATCAACGACTCGGACCTGCCTCGCGTCTCCACCCAGCCCCGCGGCAAGGAGGAGAGCCAGGAGGAGAGGAAAGCCAGGAAACAGGCTATCAAGGAAGAGCGCAAGGTGGGTTACACCAAAGACGGTGAGAGACGAGATCTGTAACAGAGGACACGAACTAGGCCTGCGTAGTTATTGTAATGACCAGATGTTAAAATGACCCCAGCAGGTCAGAGTCACTTTCCGGAGGCTCAAGGCGACTCTCTTCCTGCTGTATTCTTTGGTTGCACATACACGTCACCAGCCACTCTTCATACTGGTGAAATTCATAAAGATAAACCTGGACCCTTTTCCTTGCTGAAAGTTGATTGCGTTCTCCATACAAAAGGCAAGGCGCTGAAATAGAGGACACACACACACACACACCAGACTGATGCATCCTGGGTGGTTTGTTCAACATCAACAGGTATTTGTTAGACTTTGGTTAGACTAACTACAATCCTGCCTTAACAAAGGGAAAGAGTCTCATTGAGCTGATGAATTGAAGTCAGTGATTTGGTTGATTTTGCTCTAAATCACGAGTCCTTTAAAGTTGTGTTTCCCCTGTTGGCCACAAACTGCAAAAGGCAAATGCCTTTTAATTAGATTCAGATATTAGGAGGCTGTTATCAGTAACAGTAGTCCATCTTTGGAATACCTTTTCATGGGGAAGGTGCGCATTTGTCCAAATTGCAGACATGGCGGACAAGATGTTGCCCACAAATGTTTGTGATAAGTTATATATCTTTTAGAGTGTAATGTATTTAATTGATGTACGTATTACCTCCCATATTGTGTCAACAGGAGAGGAGAACGGAGAAGAAAGCCAACAAGATGGCATTCAAGGAGGAAAAAGTCAGACAGGCGAAGCAGATGTCAAACCTGAGAACCAACATTCAGGGCCTGAAGCTTTCCTAGCTGACCGGCCGCAGAGCTGCCGGCATTCCGCTCATACAGACTTTAGGTTTTACCTGCTGATGGCGTTATCCGTGGACGGCCTGTTATACAACTCTCCATTGGAATTATACCAAATCAGGGCTCAAGTGTCCCTGAAATCATCTGGAGAATGAATGTGTTTGTTCCACTGAGCAAAAGGAGCGATGGTGAACTGTATCTACAGTAACCCAGGTCAATATGTGACACATCAGTTCAGAGTCCACAAACACTTCAAGCTCTGTTTGAAGTTAATGAACATATTTTGTGTCTGGAGATCTTTATTAAATTACTACAATGATATGCATTTGTGTGTGATGACTGTTTCCCTGTAGGGATCTGATACCACGTTACCCTGACAACCGTTTCTTTTAGAAATCAACACCGAGTAGATTTTCTACCTGCTCACACAAGGAGTATCAGTTCTCTAATGGAGATTATATCATTTGTCCAGTGGCACATTTATGGTTTAAGTCCATGTTGTTTGATAAACTTACATTTCACATTGGTATCAGGATTAAAACATTTGAGTGCGACCTTATTCCATTCAGCAGCAGTGGCCTCCACTGTTAGAAATTATCATATATATTAAGACAATAAAATTAAAGATAAACCTTTATTGTGTAACCTAAAATAAATGGAGCAATTATAAAAATAGTTAGTATAATCTTGCGTACCTGAATGAGTTTTGCAGCAACCCAAGACTTTGAGCTGAAACTCCCTGAATTACCCAAAGCTACAAGACATTTACAGAGGAAACGCATCAACTCGACGTGTCCAAAAGTATGAGCAAACCTAAAACAATGTTATTATAAGGTATTCAAACAGTACTCGCATGATAAAACGTAAGAGAAAGACACACACGGTGTTTACAGGTTGCTGTCGGCCATCTTGGAAGCTACTTACCCCAGTCAATCTAATGCCAGGGAGGAAAACTCCAGCTCAGAAGTAATTTGGTAAACTCATAACACTTAAAAAACGTCCAAGGCGGCAGAAAGAATCACCGACCTTCTTAACGTGTAAAGACTTCAACAACCCTAACTGTCGGCAAATGTGGCACAAAGCACTTCCTGTTAATGGGTTCAATCTGAGCATTACCGTCCCTTCAAGAGTGACTGCATGCCACAACCACCATCTTGTGACGGAGGGCAGTAGATGTGGCCACGCCAGTGAAAAACAAGCGTGTAAAATCAAAGCAGGTTAGACAGGCGGGCTGGTGACTGGAAGGTCGCCAGTTTGAAACCCCGGGGAAAGAAAATGAGCTCTCTGTTCTACAAACTGCAGCAGTAACGCTTGATTTAAAAGGTCAAAGGTCATGACTGGTTGAGATTTCGTATCAAGGCAAAGTTGTACTTGTGAAGGTTACTAAATAGAATTCAGCGCGCAAACAAAGACTACTTTTGTCAAGATGGGAGAGAAGTGTTGAGGTCATTTTTCTCCGTTTTAGTAGGCTACCCACTACTTGTGGGCTAGTATTCCTCTCCCCTGCGTCAACAACTTCTGCCGAGGTTCCCTTGAGCAAGGTACAGAACTCCCTGATGAGCTGCTCAGCGGCCAATAGCAAAAGCCTAGTTGAACGAGGCAGCTCCCAGGTATGAACATGTCACGCAGTTCAAGGGACGGTAAAAGGCCGCAGGTGAAGATCCTGAACAGAGTCGCCTGTCAGTCATTTAGCTTCCACCGTAACCCTTCACCATGTCCCCGTCACCCATCTCCATCTCCATCTCCAGTCTGTGTGGGCGGTCGTAGTGTGACGACACCGACGACGACGACGACGACGACTCCTCGTCTTCTAAATCCGGTGTAGCGCACTCCGTCTCCGGCGAGTCGTCCGCCCGGTGGCTCTCCGATATCAAACCCACGGCTTCCATCTCTTGGTTGCCGCTCTCTGAAGGTCCGCCTTCCATATACATGGGCCCGGTAGGAATCGGAGGCGAGCGATCGGACTCGGTGCCGTCGGTCCGAGTCTCGCTGGGACCCTCCTCCTCCACGGAGGTGATCGCAAGGCTGCTCTCATACGGCAAGTTCATCACCTTCTCATCCGAGAGCAGAGAAGCCTGTGCGACCAAATGACAAGGCGAAATGTAGATTTGAGGGAAACGGGGGTATTGAAAGGGTTTGGGAAATGCTAATGGGACAAATTAAGCAGCCTGTCGTTTGTGTATTTTCCCCAATTTGACGACTTACCAAAGATTGTGGCAGAGCGGACGAGCTCATCACCCATCCCTTCACCTTGCAGATCAGCAAGATTACCACAACGACCACAATGCCAAAGACTGTTAGCAGAACGCCAAGGACCATCAGATGGTACTCTGTAATAAAAGTCACATTTAATGTTTCATGTTTCCAAATGCGTCTTCAGTCACTAATTACACACAGCGCAGTAAGTGGACACTTGTGCGAGACACAAGTTCATATGAATAAAAATAACTTGGTAAGCTGCGATGAGTCATCAGGAATGAGTAAACTCCAACGCAGATTACGTGTTGTGGACACAAATAATGTGAAGATTACGTTTCTCAATAGCACAAATTTCGACGCACCATTTTCAGATGTCTTATCACGTGAAAAGGTTTTTGCCAATGGTAACGTTTAGGCCAGTAAAACAAATTAAGTTAAGGTTAATGTTTTGGTCATTGTTGAATAAGAAAAACCTTTGCTAAAAATTAAAACGTCCCTCCCAGTAGAACGGAAGCCGGGTCGTCGACCATCCGCCACGCCATTTCAATGACAAACTACTTCCTGTTTCTAGTCGTGTCTCCTCCATATTACCCTCTCCTGGTGGGGAAACTGACTTCCCTCACTTCATGCGCACAAAGCACGTTACAAAATGTCAAGGCTGGTTCTTCCATTTATTCCAAACAAACTGCTGCTGCCAGCGATGTAAGAAAACGCATCACTTCCTGTGCAGCAGAGGATTTCCCCAGGAAAGAGCTACCAGACACCGGGTGTTCAGAACAGATTATTGCTGTAATAATTGTAGAAGTAGAGTATGAAATTCAACGAACCTTCATCAGGTTCCTCTCGGGCACAGATGCGGTCTGTCTCTTTGAACAAAACACTGTTATATTTGTTGCTGTCAAACATCATTCCTTTTAGCCGGACGCAGTAATCCTCCTGGCTCAGAGGAAGGGAGAAGTCCCGTCTGCAGATCGTCTCTTCCACGTCACATGTCCCGTCCCACTCCACCTGAGGGTCATGCAACAAGGACATCAAATCAACATCCTGATCGGTCGGTGCTGTACTATTGCAATAACGAACAAAGTACTTGGTGGGTGGAGCAACCGCTGCACTGCCACCGGCGCTAATGGTGCAGTCGTGGTCGCGTGCGTCATGTCAAACAGCTGGCAACGCTCTCCAACGTGATTATACTCACGCCATCTGAAACGACGCTGAAATCAAAGAATGGCTCGTCCTGCTTGAGGGCCGACTGCTGCAGTTCCACGTAGAAGTGAAGGGGGTTGTGAAAGAACACCGTCACCTGCGAATCCTTCACAGAGAGATCCACAGTAGGGAAATCCAACTCACCTGAGGGAAGTCATTAATAATAGTGAGGCTGGTATCGGGCCTTTTCCTGTCTCAACTTGACTCCGGTGACACCATTTATAGGTTTGCTTGTCTCGCTGCCCTGGCTAAGCTTGATCCACTTCATCATGCTGCTCTGAGATATAGATCTAACTCAGCTTATAGGACTCACCGTTCTGATTGGATGGCCTTCACTTCCTTAGCGCAGGATGCAGCAATGGCATATTTTAATGTACATGGGCATTTTAGGCAAACGACCCCACTACATTTGCTCCAAGTTTGCATTGGTGCGCAACTCCTACAACCTCAGATCCAGCTCTTGGCTTCGTTTTGAGGTGCCAAGTGTGCAGACTGAGGCTGGTCGTGGCTTATTTAGGTCCTTGGTCCTGGAACGACATCCAAGTCCGTCTTAAATTGGACTCTTTCAGTTCCTTGTCTATTTTTGTGTTTTTTATTCTATATTAGTTATTTTGCATGTTATGTATGTTTTTTGTCTGCCCCGATGTGTAACTATTGCTGCCTTCTTGGCCACGTCAGTATTTTAAAAACAGATTTTCATCTCGATGCTTTTATCTGGTTAAATAACGTTTACATTAAAACATTTGCAAAATTATTCTCTCCTCATACAAAAATTCACTTCACATACACTTCAGAATATGTGCAGAGATATGATTCTTAAGACATATTTGCCCAAAACATATGCTTGTACATGTAGGTGACAAATATAGTTTGGAGACTGGAAATACTTCTTCACAAGTGCTGTTGATGGCGAATATTAGGCCTATCCAAGATATCTAAATCATAGTCTAAATGCAAATGTAAAAAATTGGCCTTATCTCTAAACATATTATAGGAAATATATTTGTAATGAACTGTATGTGAAGTATATGAGAAGTGTGATATTTCATTTAAATGGTCTATCAATGCACCAAAACAACAAAACACCCCTCATCATGTGTCGCTTAGCAACCAAAAACAGGTTGCAAAATAAAATATTTATTGAACATTATATTAAAAAGCAATAAGCCACTGGATACCGACATTTACAGTGACGTCAGGAGCAAGTAACGGGGATCTGGCAAACAACCGGTTGTTAGCTCGTCGTTGAACTGCTGTTAAACCACAGACTGTTGTGGACCGTGGCTCTATTTAATATCTCGGCCCGGGTGGAAAGCGATTACAGGGCTCTGCTTTGTGGATCGAGGCCGGCCGCCTGGTGGGGTCAGCGGGTTCACAGCCCCAGTCCTCCCGGTGTCCTTAAAGACGGGTCGTGTGACCCCGCCCCTCTGACGGTGCCGTGTCGTCTTTCCAAACCATTTCCGTTTTCACTGGGTTCAAACTGAATCAAGCCCGCCGGAGTGAGTTAGCGCACTACAGGGAAATAGGTGAGGTGGCCTTCAAAGTAAAAGCGTACTATTTGATACAATAGGATAGGATGAAAACCCGTGAGCAGCCAATATTAATCGGATTATGACATAGAAAAATAGAATATAACAAACCACTAGCCAACTATTTCAACGCTAGAACATATTAAGCAGAAATGTATGAATACAAGTATGAAAAAATAGCAACAGTAGTAGCAGTGGAACTTACGGAGACAGCAAACTATGTGAAATACGATTAGTCTGAAAGTAGTGAAAAATTATATCGAAAAAAAACCCATCCGAGTCTGAATGGCGTTCATTCGACATTTCCGAGTAGGACGTTCGTTTTGGAGCCTCTGGAAACGTATTCCTCGTCCCGGCTTTTATTGTGGAATGTGTCACCGGAACCTCTCTTTGCTCACCTGCGCCGCTTGACAGCGGGATTACGTGTGAACTCAAATGCCCCCAAGTCCGCCGAAAGCTGCAACTGTTTAACGGCTGACACACTTTCCGCTGCGATCAGGTCAGTCACTCCTTTCTTCTGCCTACCGGTCCGCGGCGCGCTGATCCGAAACACTGACACGAAACCACAACAAAGAGGATCCACGCCCTCCATCTCGCTCTCTCTCGCTCTCTCTCCCTCCCTCTCTCTCTCTCTCTAACGTAAAAGTCAAGAAAAGCGGACTGAAAGCGAAGCGTCTCATTTGTTGTCCTGCTCGTGGAGCCGATACGGAGAAAGTAGAGCCCGTCTCCTGAGCCGCGGAGGGAGTCTGGTCTGTGGAAGTTGAGGGAAATGGCATGAACTTCCAGAGGAGAGGCGACGGGTGCTGCTTGTTTTATTCACCCGCCACCCGGCGCTTCTTCTCT